>JAPDSC010005291.1:194831-230114 GCA_026290005.1 Latrodectus geometricus
AGGTCAACTTTAAACAGTTTTAAACTTTTTTCACGAAGCAAATCCCAAACAAGTTACTTATAAAAATATTGAATTCCTTTTACCCCATAAAAGTATGATGAATTCATTTAAAAATAATTTAAGTCATAAAACAATAAATTTAAAAGGAGAAAACTTAAATAATGATACACATTAAAAGGCATAGTGAAATGAAGAATGGAATACCTCTAAGCAGGCAATCTAAGTGTAATAATATCTCTGGGGGTGGCAAATCAAATACTTGGGGGTCTTCTGCTTCTAAATTATGAAGACTTTCACTCAGTTGCTTCTACTAACTGGTAGAGCCCCTAGGGGCATTAAAGTATGCTGGTGCAACAACTCCCCAACTGGTCCTCTAGGAATCTTTCAAGCTATTGGTAATAGGTATTGGATCAAATCATGAATAAAATACACAATGCATTTGATTTAATTGACGAGATGATTTCAAATATTGGTCTTTTCTCAGTAGAATTTGGCGATTGTGTTACTGAATCTTAAAATGATTTTGTTGCAGGTCTTGATTGCTCTGTATATATATAGTATTTCCATTCTTGAGAGATATTTCCATTCTTAAATAAAGAACAAAATATATTCCCAAGCACATTTTGAGTCCGATAAAATTAAAGTACAAGTTGTTTGCATCAGAACTATACATTAAGTACAAACAATATCAAAGTAATTTCTTGCTGGGCTTAAGTTTATTTTTAAAATTATCATTCCACATTTTATAAGTTTTTTTGAACATCTGCTTTAGTTTAACCCTTATGAATTCTTTTTATTTTTCAAAGAATTTGGATAAAATAAATATCATCTACTACTGTTATGTAAATATATCAACACACAGAAGAATTAATATTGAGAAATATTGAATAAGAGAAGTTTTATAGTTTACTTTTTGTGAATTGGTTCAAAATATATTTAAGACAAAATTTACTTTATATAATTAAATCTGAGCATTTAGTGTAAAAAAAAAAATAGATAAATGGGAGGGTGAAGTGTTCGGTATGACTTTATTTTTCTTATTTAATACCTTCCGGATAACTTCGTGGAATAGAAATTGAATAAGTTGAATACAAACAAGGAAAACCTGTCAACGCATTGGGTCTGAATTGGCGGTTTTATTTTATTGAATTGGTGGTTTTATTTTATTGAATTGGCTATATTTTGTCATTTAATTTCATTTTTGAAAAGTTTACTCAACGAATTGTTGTCTTTGTTCTAAAATTTCTCTCTCTTTACACTGTCTATATTTCAAAGTGAATTATAAATTTTATTTTGGTTAACTCTATGCAGTGGTTAAAAATTTTCAGACATTGTGTTAGAAGGTAGAAACTATATTAGTTTTGTGAGATTTTACATTAAGAAATGGTAAAAGTATTTTGAAAAGGCAAAAATGACTCTGTATATTTCCATATTTTATTTATTTTTTTGAAAGTGTTAAATTACATTAAGTATTACAGACATTTAATAATGAGATTTTAAAAAACAAAATTTATTTGAAAGAAATTTGAAAATTGAAATTCATTTCCGTGATACGTCAAACAATTAAAGAAATTAATTGGAAAATTAAAATGTAAAAAATTTGTAAGATTCATAAAATAAATTTGGCAGCACTGTTTTGTAGTAATAAGTTAATTTAGAGATAAATAAAAATAAAAAAAAATCATTCGTATTCTCTGCAATTTAAAATACTAAAAACATTTAAATCGTGCTTACCCATTTAAACTAGCCATAAAGTGCGTATTTTGTCTTGTCTTTTTTTTTCTTGTGTTCTATTGTTAAGGTGCTAATGGCTCCTGTCAATAAAAATATCTTTTCAAACTGGTGCTTTGGTCTTTACATATGGAATCGGTTTATTACCAAAATGAACTTAATTTTGGTTCTCAAAGAGTTCAAGCCTTAGAGACACATTCGATGTCGTGTTTTTCGCGTACATGGTTTTAAGCACAAAATGTTCTTCAAAGTCTTTTTGAACTCAAATCGAAAGATGATTCATCAGGTGAAAATGATGCAACGTTTTCAAAGCTATTCAGTTGTGGTTAAACGACTTGTGTCAACATGCGCATTGCTGGAATTCATTGGAAATCGCGCGAACCCATGGTTATCTCTGTCTTGTAACAATCAATGCTTTCCAAAAGCCGGAGAACCAGGAAAGAAAACTGGAATCGGTGAAAGACACAGAGAGAGAAAGATAGAGAATTCAGAAAAATTTGGAAGCTATATCACTAAAGACTTTAAAATTTGAGTTCTAAACATTAACTAAAAGAGAAAACTCATGATTTTGAAAATATAAAAACGATAAAAAGTAATTTGGACATGATCTCACTATAAGGAAACAAACAATCACTTTGTGGTAAATAATGAATTGAGTGTGCTAATTAAACATTTGCTTTGTAAAATACGATAGGCATAATAAAATACATATTGAAAACAAATTGCCTATTAACTTATTTTTCCAATTTATGAAATTAATTAAATTTATTTATATTTTAAATTAAACTAGTTATGTGGCATATGTTTAATATTTAATATTTGTTCTCTCAAGAAACGGTATTTATCTTAATGAAATTCAATTTTTTAAAATTTCTTAGTTATTTAGCATTGATTTATGCAATAACAGAATTTATTTAAATAAAAGTAAGATGATTAGTTAAGAAATCACGATTTAAGTATGCAGATTTAATAACTATTTATGTATAATCTGATATGCATTCTAAAACAGATATCCAAAGAAATTTTTTTTATGGATTTTGACTATAAATTTAATTTAAAATTTATGACTAAGATTTTTCGTACACTTTGAAGGAAATTTGTTGCAGCATAATGATAAAGATCAAATATTTATAGTTTTTAAATTTATTATATAAAAATCAATCTAATTAACAAAAGAATTTATATTTGTTGATTTAATATTTCTTAGCTAAAATAAATATTTAAATTATTATTTATTTTGAGTATTCATTCCTTCACTTTTTATTTTAAAGAATTAATATAAAGAATTTAAATTGCTTATATTTAAAATAATTACTGTAACATATAAATTAATATTAATTTTGTTTTTCTGCGAAAAAATAATCAAATAAAATCAATATAATTTACTAAAAAATTATGATAAGCATAATGGGATAAGTTTTATAAAGAAATTATTATACATATTGAATAATAGTTTTTTATTAACTTGCGAATATTTTCAACTAGCGATTTCTTTTATTCTGAATAAATATTGTTAAGCTATACAAATAAACATCAGTTTATTCATTCTTTACTAAACATAATTTATTAAGCTAGTTTAAATATAATTTTGAAATTAATAATCTTAATTGGAAAATAAAAAATCTCAAGGGTCTCACCAAATTTCTTAAAATGTCATTTAATACGTTTGTGATATTTACTTAATTGATATTTGCTCTTTTCTATATATAACAGAATTTGCATATTTTTTCTGCTTTTTTTAATAACAATTTCTTATTTGTATACATTAAAAGAAAGCAATTTCAAAGATTGCCTTGGAAATAATTATTTACAGAATTTTAAATGATTGAATTATAATTTTAAATAAATATTTAAGAAAATAAGGAAATTAGTTTATTTGTAAGAATTGGTTTCTTACAAATTAGTTTATTTGTTTCACTAAGCCTTAATATTGCTTACTTTTTTAATTTAATGTCTGAATTTAGAGATTAGTTTAATTAAGTAGCCTATTCTATTAGGTTAACTATGAAGAATAAAATACTAAAATTATAATTTAAATTAAACTGCACAATACACATACACATTAAAATATATATTTTGTCTCTTCAAAATAACGCACGCAAATAAAATGTGTTTTTTTAAAAAAATTACTTTGAAATATTAATTTCAAAATTTGAAATTTTGATTTCTTATTTTTTTTTTCTAAAGTAAAATATTATTATAAAATTTTGTAAATATTTGCTAGATTATTGTTTCTAGTTATACTCATGGAAATTTGTGACTCAATGTGTATCAATACGTTTATGAAATTAAAATTAGCTGTAACTAGTTTGTTACATGAATTTTATACGAATATATTTAATAAGAAAGAGAAGTTTATAGAGGAAACACCTGATATTAATTTTGGTTTTGGAATATTAAAATTATCGTAACATTTTTCGAAAAAATTGTCATAATATTGAAAAATTTCATAAAAAAATTACTTTTAATTCTAATCTTTAAATAATATTTCTTACTTATTTAAATATTTAATTTTTTTCTAAGCTGGATTTTATTTTTAGCAAAGAATTAATAAGTCAATATAGTTTTTTTTCACAGCATTTAAATGTACAAAATTATAATGATACATAAAAACTAATGAATACTTTAAGCAAAATTTGTAAGTGGAGTTCTCATAATAAGAAAAAGAGAAATTTGATTTTTTTTCAAGTAATAAGTTGCAATTTAACATTAAATGAAAGAGAGATAAATTGCTTTTCAAAACTTAATAGCATAGCAGATAAACTCAACAGCTGATAACTATTTAAAGGTCTTTTAGTATCCTTTGTGAAAACTATCTTCCGTGTGGAGTATTCTTAGATATTGAGTCACATTCTATCGCTGCATGGGAGAAACCCTGAAAACTTTAAAGCACACATTCTGATAGATGTGCAGGCAAAAGGCTGAGTTTCGATTACTATATCCCTTTGTTCAACAGTGTTGGTATCAAACCTATGATCCTTCTCTCTGAAGGCAGTTGCGCTACTTCAGTATGTCATTCTTAGTGGATTTTGACAGTACATAGCAGTTATATAATATACACATAGCTATATTACATAACATTAAATTAAATAAAAAAATGATTATATTATGATGAAAAAATGATATATATATAGATTTTAATGATATATTATTGATTATATATTAAAAAATGATTATATTATGATTATTTAAAATGATTAAATTAAATAGAAAAAATAATTATATTAAATAGAAAAAATGATTATATATAATCATATCATAAGATATGATATATTATTATGATATGATTATATATGATGATATGATTGATTATTAAAGAATGATTACAAATTATATAATAGTTATTATCATATTAAATTGAGATTTTTTTTTTACCAAAACTTTACAATTTCAGATTATTTTGTTAAAATTGTGGATATGATTTTCACATAAAATCTAGTTTTGAGATTCATAAGAAATGAACAGATTAAGTCACGTCTTTATAAACTTTGTAGAAAGAAATAATTACTATGTTTCTACTAAATGTTTCTTCAATAATGTGATGTGAATGATTAGTTTTTTTTCTTTTGTCGCTCAATGGCATACGAGGTCTAATTAGACAATTTAATAAAGTGGATTCACTGTAATGTTTCTTGAATGATGTGATACGGCTACATATTTTTGTTTTGAATTTTATTCTACGGTCAATTTTTGTTTCATAAGGGCTTATTAGACTCTTTCATAAAGTGGATAGTTTAACAGTCAAAAATCGTTTTATCAACAGCATATTGCTTCTTGGAAGTTTTCTTCCCATAAATAAGGTGTCTTATTCACTTGTGCTAAGCAGGAAATCCGTAAAACTCTATAGTAGTGATTTATATGCAGAAACACAACATAATTTCTCGTTGTTTAACGATACCTGGGATCATATCCGCTCCACCTTCCACTCCAAAAAAAAAGATCTTGTTACAATTCCAAGCTTCAATTATCAATTTTTTTTAAATTTTGTATAAGGAACGATTTATAATATAAAAAAATTCATATTAAAGCTTATAAATTATTGCACAAATAGTTTAAAATACGTTGCCAAAAATATTAATATTTTATACTAAATGAGTTACAAGCAGCTGTATTATTATTGAAATTTGACGAAAAGCATTAATTTGACAGTACAGAATGAGCATCCGAATGAACTGAGGCTGTTGTAAAGTATTTTAAAAATCATCTCGTAAATTGTCTTTAAAGATTCCTTATGGGGTCATATTCGAAAATTGTAAAAGAAAAAGCTCGGAGAATTCCCTTTCACCTATTTCGATAGGTTTGTATTCAGAAAACATCCATATACAGTTGTTAAATAGTGACTGGTATTGAACCCATATACTAACCCCTGTTGAGCTGTAATTGTTGGATGTGAACAAAATTACTTCATCTACTAATAACAGGCTACATTTTCTGTAAATTATTTTCTTTTTTGACCTTAAAAATGGCATGAATTTTATTGGTTTCTATATAGTTCCTGAAAAAGTTTTGAGAAATATTTATTTATAAATAAATAGTATTTCATTAAACAACAAAGAAATTTAAATTAAAGAACACAAATAAAAAATGGAAACTTAAATAAAAAAAGGCCATAAGAAAGACATTGATAAAAGACCATAAAATGTTTTATAGTTAATTAATATTAAGACTGACACAAATGAATCACTGAAATCTCTTGAAAAGTTGCTATGAAAATTTGCTTTTTATTCTTTACATTAAGTTTGTGGATCAGATTACGATGATCAACTTATCAACGTATTCGAGTATAAACTTTGACATTAAACATTTATAAAATTTACTTTTGAAATTTTCTAGAAAATGAGTGAATTTACAAAGTGCAATTTAATATGAAGATTAATCGATCATAGTTTATGATTAATGATTCTACTAAAAGGTTATCTAAACCTATATAAGCAGTTAAAAATGTTTAAGGATGCTTTTTTTCAAATAATGAAGAAATATCTTTCTATGTTATCTACGTTTTTAAAAAACATGAATTTAGTTAAAAATCAAACATTTATCTTCTATATATAAACAATGTTTTAACTGACGATAGTTTTAAAATTTTACAAAATAAAATTAGAATTATATAATAGAGAGTTGTGAAAATTATAAGATAATTTTATTTTAATAATGATATATTAATCAAAAACATAAAAGACTATGCTTTTCTGGATAATAAATGATTTTCTAACACTTAAAAATAATCTTTAAGCAAGCAAAATAGTCAAACTAACAGTTTATCTTCTTTAATATGTATTCAACATTAATTTTATTTAGGTTTATGATTTTAAATCACTTTTTATCTATTAAAATACAGCTATTGAAATAATTTATCTACATTACTTAATACCAATCAATAATGCGAAGTAAAGATAAATAGTGGAAAAATGTTTTGTATAAAAATTTCCTATAGAAATTATCATAAAAAAAATTGGAAATATTTAACGAAATTCAATAAATTTAGAAAAAAAATAATTTTGTTAATAAAATTTATAAAAAGTAAGTAAAATATACTTAATTTATTTGATTTGAATTTTTTAGATTTTTTGAGCTAATTTGAATTTTTCGTAATATTTTTTATTAATTAGTAATAACTTTAAGTATAAAAATATTTTTAAGAAATCATTCTTCGAATACATTTTTAACATTTATTTAATTTCTGTTTAATATTTGGGGATAGAGAAAGCGATAAAAAATTTTAGTGTTTCTTAGGTAAATGAATTCTCTGTTAGTTTTTGTCTATAAATCTGTATTAAAAATATTTAAAAATAAGTAATAATAATGTATTAAAAATAATATTATAAAATAAATAAAAATAAGTAAAGTTAGAGGGATCTTAAATTTATAAAATGTCATATTATAAACAGGAATTAAAAACCTCTTCCGACCGCTTACAAATAAAAAAACTGTCTAAATATATTCTTTAAATTTAATAAATGTTCAAAATGTTTTCATTATAAGTGTTTATATATATATATATATATATATATATATATATATATATATATATATATAAAGAGTTTCATAGTAACTCACAATCGATTTGCATTTATATGTGACACATCATGACTTCATTTATTTGAACGATTTGAGATTATACACAATTTAAGAATTCTTTTTTTCAATAAGCAGATTACGAAACTACAGAAAAAACGATCACAAATCATTAGTTTAGAATATATATACTTTGATAACATAAATAAAACACACAAAATTTAAAGCAATTAGGGAACACAAACTATTTAATTTTGAATATCTATAATGATTTTTATCCTGAAAAATTTTGGAAAAAGTTTCTGACAAAAGCGAATGAATATTATTTACTGATTTCTATTGAATCCCCTCCGTAAATTTAATATTAAAACTTTGCAATAAACTTGTAATACGTGCATTTTTCATTAACTTTTTCACATAAAAATACATATTGTGAATATACTATGGTATATTAAGCAATACGAAACAGAATTATTACTATATCAATAATAAATCTCACTTATCCATGATGCCAACGTAAGCATCAGAATTTTGATTATCGTCAACACATCCAGATTTACCGACTTACGATAGTAATAACAAGTTATATGAGGTGAAAATGAAGTATTCGATATTTCACCGCATTTATTTATTATTGACAATATTGCGAAAAGACCCATAAAAAGGATAATATGCACTGACTTGCATCCATAAAGTTTATCGGCATTTTCCAATTTTGTTCTTAAAAGGGTTGATAAAAATGTAAGAAACATTAACAGTCAAAGAGTTTTTCCTCGATCGCATAATATTAAACAAAGTAATATTTCTAGTAAAATGTGATATTTCAAGATTGGTTTAAATTTATTGAATTAAATATGTAATAATCATTTTGAATATATACTTGAACTTTAGAAAACGCGAATCTCTTATATATTATAAGAGAAATATTCTAAATTTATATACTCATTAAATCTTTTATTAGAAAAAAAAATTAAAAAAAATAAATTACATATAAAAAGTAAAATTTTTTGAGATAAATTTTAAGAAACTAAGAATTTTGCGGATGTATACATTATTAGAGACATTCCTATTGAAAACTTTGCTAAATATTAAATCATTAGACTATTTTTATGTACAAAAGGGGATAATATTTAATATTTACATTATTTATCTGCACCAAAGATCTCAAAATTTGTTTTATAAAAAATAATTGGATATTCTTTTCCAAAGATTATTAAAAATCATGATATGTTACTACATTCTTACTCGTGTTGCGTTCAATCACAACAGAATTAAAGATTTCTTAATTATTTGGGATGTGAATCTGTTAAGTTTATTGAGGTTTTGTCCCTCCATTAATGTGGTAGTTTCAGTTAATACTAGATTGGGGGAAAATTGTTTTTTCGGTCGATGACTGTAGTGTTCGACATTTCGTTAAGTATCGATTATACAATTTCAGATTTATGCACGTTGGGAAGATTACACTTCACATTAAAAATAGTTTGCCATTTTTTTATTTGATCCATTCAGCTATAAGGTACAGGATGTTAAAAATGTAAATCAACAAAGAGAAAATACAACGCATTCACAGTTTTTATATGATAAAGGTGAAAATACAAGTTAGGTTGTTGGAAATCGAGAAATGGTGCTTATAATCCCAATTCTGTAACTGACATATACATGTAATTTTAGTTTCGTTGATTCCATTAAGGTATATTAGTTGAAGAGGCCGCTTAATGGCTGACTGGATAGTGTTCCTGACTACTGGGTTGTTGGTCCCGGATTCGAATCTAGGTTTGGGCATGGACGTTTACTTTTTTCTTTTTCTCGGTGTATCTTTGTCCTTCCTTTTTCTGAGATGATGGATGAATGTGGATTGCCGTATAAACGGGTTTGTGGTGGTGTGAATTGGGCAATGCAACTTGTACCTCCGTGATTTGGTTCACAGGTGCCCATAGGGTAACGATAAAATGAGTAGCAATTTCCGGCCAGTCCCCATTAGAAAAAAATATTTGTCAAAGATACACTTCTCACTGGCAATCATCATAGAAAATATTGATACAATCTCAAAAATGTTCTAACATTGACCATCATGATAGCAGTCCAGAAATTAAAGATGAGCCACAAAGCAGTTTAAAATCATTTGCATAAAGCTAATAAAAATATGTAAATAAAGCCTAGAAGTTCACTTAAAAGCCTAATATGTAGCCTAAAATATTCTCAATAGCTAACTTAGTCAGCCATGTAAATATAAAATTCAAATATATAATAAACTGTGAAATTTAAAATATTCCTATGTAAGCATTATACCTAGATCAGTTTTAAACTATTAATCTCAGAGGAATCAATATGTGCAAATAAAAAAATTTACAGAATTTATTATGAATATATTACTCGGGTTATTCACAATAGTTAATCGTAATGATTTAACATATAAAGAAAATTTAAAAATCCAATTCAACTATAAAAAAAGAATTTTTTTACAATTTGCAAACTTAACAATATCCTTAAAGCTTGAATAAAAATCCAGTAAGCATTTACAAAAATGAATGAAAATATGTAACTAATTATGAGCAATTAAGAAGTTATAATAACTTTTTTGCAGACACACTTTTATTTTTCATTTGTAAAGCTTGATTTTTTTCGCGTTTTTTATTTCAGTAAAACTAGTTTTTTTCTTTTTTTTATTTTAAGACTATTTTTAGCATTATTTTATGAAACAGATACTCAGAATCTTAATATTACAAACACGAGCACAGATAACTACGAATATACATTCGAATTTTCTACTGTATCAGAAGGCAATTTCTTCCTTTGGCGTGGCATCAATTGAATTTGCTGAGGCGTGAATCATTAGAAATATCCGATCTTAGGAAACAGGAAATTATCGCTTCCTCCTTTGTCAAATTGATCATGTTTTGAGTTTGAAAGGAAATGATGCAGCTTCCGAGCCTTGATTGCTTTTCCTAGAAGATTATTTAGCTTCATTTGCTGGCATTGGTAAGGTTATGTTGCAATTTTCCTTCTATCTACATGCCGGAGTTTTCAACGGACAAAACGATACGATTAATCTGTAAAAGTATCAAGTTTAGCTAAACAAGAAAAATAAGTGGCATCGTTGAATCAACCTATGATTAACTGATTTATAAGTTTCATAAATTAAAAGTAACTTCTGGGTATAAATATTTAATGTTCGTTTCCTTAAGGATTTATTGAAATTCGAGAAAATTATTAAAAATGAAATATTTTGAAATAAAATGTATCGTGTATTTAGGTTAAATGAATATTCTTACATAAATAAAAATTTGGAGGAAAAAAAATATTAATACTAATTTTCTGCATTAAATTAGAAAATTTTCTTCAGCATACATATATAAGTATATTACAACCTAAATAGTAGTTTCCACACAAATGCAAAGTACTAAATTTAAAAATCCTTATGACAGAAACAAATGCAACTTTCACTTCTGTAACTGAAAAATATTTTTTACTATAATAATATAAACATTGAGTACTAATTATTATTATACATATTTCTTAATAATATAGTTACTAAGATTTTAATACATTGGTCTTAGTGATAACAGAAAATTAATTTATTGTTTTAAAAACTATTGTGCTGACATTTGTTTAAAAAAACAAAAGTGAAAGTGATTCCTTTTCTTTTTTAAGTTCAATTAAATTAAAAATGGATCCTAAATTCTTCCAAATCTTTTATTTCTGTTGTTAAAATAAATAAAAAAAAATATTTGATAACATCGTAGCTTTTTCACTAAAGCTTTATAGGCTGAGAAATATTTAACTAAATGAGACAGAATTCTTTCTTCAATTCAAGGAAAAATTTGAAACCCTTTCTATAGATTTTTTTCTGCTGATTTATTTCCTTTAATACATATTCAAAAGGGAAATACATGTGATACTAAATTATGTGTAACCACCTATTTGTTTCCATATTAAAGGAAATTTCTAGATTTATTGTTGCTACATACAATTAGTTTCACATAGGGAAATCAATGAGACACTTTCAAAGGAAGAGATTTGAAAAGAAAACAACGAACTTGGGATATTATTTACATGTCAATAAATGCTTAACCAATTCAAGTATA
Source organism: Latrodectus geometricus (assembly GCA_026290005.1). NCBI lineage: Eukaryota > Metazoa > Arthropoda > Arachnida > Araneae > Theridiidae > Latrodectus > Latrodectus geometricus. The sequence continues at coordinate 206,663 of JAPDSC010005291.1, forward strand.
ACAAAGAGATACGTAGAATGGGATATCGAAAATTTGTTAATTTATTTAATTAATGTTTTATTTTATTATAAGAATTATGTTTTTAATTAATTCAATCGATTATAAATATCCTTATTAATGTCTAAGAAAAAAATCCATTTAAGAGATTCAAACATTTTGAAAACATAATCAAGTATTTTCTTAAAACGTCAGCTCAGCCTAATATCATTTTGTTTGAATAGATGTAGGCCAGTGTAAGGCATTTAGAAATTTATATTCTTTTGCCTTATGGATAAACGTTTCATAGATATAGATTCATATCAATGGTTTTCAAACGTATTGACCTGCAAAATTTCTAAGCACCTACTACTTCAAAGGCGCTTTTAGAAAGTAGAAACGAACTCTTGTCTCATCAATGGCTGGGATCGGATCAAGAACCTTTTATTTTGCCGATCGCAGTAAAGATATAATATTGTAGCAAATCCAATATCAGACTTCTTGGATAATAAGTCAAACTTCTCTTTTTTTGTATTATTTATGTTTTCTGTATAGAAGTTCCACGGAAAAGTTAACAATTTTGAAACTACGCCATGATGAGACTTGTTCTAGAGTACTTATAAAGCGAGATATGAGTTGATTTATTATGAAAAAATGCCAAATAGGATGGAAAATTCTAAAACAGAATAACATATTTAAAGTAAATGCAGATTTTAATACAAACTGAAAGGGCGACTTGTATTGTATTTTTCAGGGAATCAGAATAGTCCTACTTCGAATATTTTTGTTGCATCCATTTTAATGATAGTTGCGCATTATATTGTTGGAAAATAACTTTTGATGAGGACTGATGCACGAATATGCACAATTGCCCATATTATTCTGAGAGCACGACTGAGCGATAGTTTTTTTTTAATGTTATCTTTGCAATATTGTTTGTCACTAGTGCATCAAAACAAAATTTTATCCATTTTAAATTTCTAGTTAACTAAAGATTTGTATAATTTAATTTCTAAGCATACAATGATGTAAGTGGAACTTTATTTTCTCTTTATTTTCCAGTTTGTTTATTAAATATATCTTCTTTGAAGCGATACATTAAGAATAAATTACTTCGACAAACTGCAAATAAGGAAATAAATTGGAAAGCAGAAAACACCTTCTTCCAAGATCATGAATATTTTACATTAATTTAAAGTTGAAATATTAAAGAAGAATCTACTATGTAAATGTTTCTCTTGTAGAAAAGGTTTGAATATTTAATAGAATGTTTGGGAAATATGTACGCAAACGAGTTTTCTTTTTTTTTCTACCGTTTTCAAAAATTCATGCATTCAAATCTTATCAAAGATTGGATACTCTTGGGAATATTATTGTGTTTCAAGATGACGGAATTTTTCGGTTTTATGCTTTTGATATCATTGCTGAAGAAGAAATTAATTATTTATTCACTCGATTTAAATAGTTGTAAATCAGTCTTGTTCTGTTTATATTGGCTAGTAAGCAATGAATACAATAATTCTTACTCGGAAGTTGTATATTGTATGATAAATTAAATTTTAATAGATTTTAAAGACGAATTTGACATTATGTGACATTTAGGATTCTTATAATTTTAAATTTATCTACTTGAGATTTAATAGAATAGAGATTAAACTAATTGTAATAATATGGGTAATACTTCTTTTTTTTAATCTAGTTATAGAAATATAAATACAATAAATTTGCTTTACAAAGTTATATTTGATTAATAATTTATTATAATTCAGAGTTATATCTGATTAATAATTTATTATATATAAAAGTTATATCAAATATAACTTTCTATGTATTTATTTTCATTGAATAGAGTAAAAAGATAAAAACATATTTACATTAACTACATTAGAAAAATAAGCTGATAAGAATTTCAAGAGAATTTACAGATCTTATTATTGTTGAATTGCACTAGTAATTTAAAGTTTTAATTTCATAATGTTCTAGTTATCCTAGGACTAATCACAACAGAACCGGATAGTAAATCTCAAATAAAAGAAGAGCTTTTTTTTTTTTTTTTTTTTTTTTTTTTTTTTTTTTTTTTTTTTTTTGCAAATGTAGCCTTTTTTGGCCTCAGAATATTCTTTCAGATTTTTTTCTAGTAATTCAAAGTTTTTAAATTTACAAAACTCTTGTAAAAACCTGTCTCCACATATACTTCTGAGATTTGGACTGTGTCTAAGTTGGAGGAAAGTTCTGTTGCGGAATTTGAAAGGGAGATTTTGAGGAGTATTCTTGGTGTAAGGGAGAACAATAACTGTGGAAAAGGAGATTTAACTCAGAATTATATAGGATTTGTAAGCAACCATATATTATTATATAAAAATAAATAATATGAACTAGATGGCTTATGTGCTTCAAATACATGATGACAGCGCAACCAAAAAGTCTCTGCTTTTTAGACCTAATGGAACTAGAAAGAGACCGTCATTATGATGGGCTGCCTCTGTGGAGTCAGATTTTCTTACTATCAATAAGAAGAAATGGAGGTCAAAGAATTTTCAGGGGTCGTCATGGAGAAATCTTCAGAGGAGCCCATTGGCTCACACTGGGACAATGCCTTCCTCTAATGATTATGAAGCACTCAAATTGTAGTAGGTTAATATATATACTATATATAATTCCATTATATAATATATCTACAATGAAAGAATCTTTTTTAAAATTGTTAATGAGGGATAAATGTAATAATTTTCATAGATTAGTTATATATTTATTTCTGCAAATAATTTGAAATATATTCTAAAACTATTCCCTTATTTTAAAATATAAGCAGAAGTAAATTATTTATTTTGAAAGGTGAGTTAAAATAAACTCTAAATGGTTTTAGGAACAAGTTTTAAGTTATATTGCTCACTTTATAATTATTCTAATTTAAAACTGTTTTAAATATTTATTAATAGATAAAAAGTTCAAATAATTGGCAGTCAGTAAGGGAATTTTATTTTATTTTTTAGGTAATTTTAAAAATAAATTTATTGAGAAATCACAATTCTTCTCATAAAGGAATTCATTGGATTATTTATTTATTTCAAATGATAAGCTGAAGTAAATTTTCAGAGATCTTTCTAACTTTTATGATCGTTTTAAATTTCAATTTTTCTAATAAGTCAATGAATGACTCACATAATCCTAATATAATATTTGGAATATTAAATTTAATGCAAACAGTATTGCATTGGTAGCAGTATATTGTGTACAATTTACAAAGGATATTTATTTCAATGAAAAGCAATTTAAATGCATTTGTGAAAGATGTACTTATTAGAGTTTTCATATTAAATTGAATAAATATATGAACTGCTTAATATGATATATAAATTTAATTTAAAAATTACATTTGAAGCTTTTCAGTATGCAACAATTAACGTACTCTTCTAAAAGTTCTTGTATTAATTTGGTTAATAATAATAAACTGTATCTTAATTCCCATAATAAAGAGATGTACCTTTGTTATTAAACATGCTATTAGAATGTTATTAAACATTTGTTTATCAAAACTGCGTATAATTGTTTATTAAATATTATACCGGTAATTTTCTAGCATTTAACGAAATGTCGGAACTGAAAACGGAAACTAAATTGAATATTTCTCAAACAAAGTAGTCATAATGACCGATTTATCATTAAAAGATGCTGAAAATTTGTGAAAAATGAGATGTTGAAAATCAGAGTATATTCTGAACGATTCTTTAAATTATAAAAATATAATTAGTAACTATGAATTTATAGTTGTTTCACCATTTTTCATTCATTTTACGCTTATACATATCGTAATAAAAGTGATATTTGGATGATGATATTGAAGGAAAGATTATTTATCGGCATATCAAATAAAGTCGTAGTCACAATGTTCTTCAGATACCTCTGGGGGTTCAGGTCAAGTATTCGGGTAATCCTTGTTTCTAAACTTAAAGATGGGAGCAGCCGAGTGGAAAATTTCCACTCGGCTGCTCCCATCTAACTGGTGGAGCCCAATTCAGGGATAGATAAAAGGAAAAATGCTGGTGCAACAGAATGATAAACTCACCAAGTTTATACATCATTTACAACGTTTATGAATCACTTTTAGTATACGTAATCTACAAACGCTTATGCATTACCTTTGGTAATACGACACATGTTTAGATAATAATCAAACTCATTCTATGCTTTTTGTAGCAAACAACTGGTGTCCTTTGCTTGGTGATATCACTACAAGATGTTTTGTTTGCTTGGTGGTTACATTCATAATCTCTTCTGAAATCGCATTTCACGACTAAAGCGTAAGAATAACTTGATTTTTAATGATAAAAAGTTTTTTTTCTCTTGCTCACAATTCCTTTTTGACTAGTAATAACTTTGTATTGCCTCACATGACCAATAAAGTAAAGGATTCGTAACTAGGATTAACTTGGATTTTGCTATCTAACTAGGATTTAACAATAGAAATTGGTAAGTAAATGGTTTTTTTACAAATATCTTATATGTGTACGAGCTATATCTTTTAAAATATCTCGTTTTCAAAAAGATCTGTACACACCTTGAATCCTTTATTATTATAATCACTTTGAAATAGCTCCGAAAATGCAGCATAAAATATATTCCTTATTTTAGATACTTTTTTTTAATTTCTAATGGCTGGCATCCTTGAGCAAGTAAGTACATTAGCCCATTTGCCGCAACAAGGCTGGAAACCGCTACTCATTTTATCGTTACCCGTTTGGCACTGTGAACCAAGTCACGGAGGTACGAGTAGCATCGCCCACGCCACACCACCACAAACTCGTTTATAGAGCGGGCCACATTCATCCATCATCTGAGGAAAGGACAAGAAACAGAGAGAGAGAGAAAGAGTAAGTACGTCCATGCCCGAGCCGGGATTCGAACCCAGGTCCTCCCCACCCGTAGTCAGTTACGCTAACCACTAGACAAGTTGGGAGCTTATTTTGCATTCTAATATAGTTAAATAAGTAAATTGGGTTCAACTTTGAGTATAGTGAACTTATATTCTTAAGATAAAAGGTTAGGTTCAAAAAATAATAATGTCTCTATACATCATTATATGCTACTGCTTATAATGCTTTTTTAATATAGCCTAAAAAAATTACTCTTGGAAAATCAAAAAAGGATTCTTTATATTATTCAAAATTTTTTTTAAAGTTTGTTAGAAAAACATAATAAATATTTTCATATACTTTTCAAAAAGTATTTAAGAAAGAATCTCAAAAAATCTATCCTTATTTCCAATATTAAAATTATAAAAAAAGACAGTGAAAGAAATTTTATATATAAATAAAAGAATATATAAATAAAATAATTTTACATATAAAATCATATTATAAAAAATATGAGGGTGCATATTATTATTGTTGGATGTTCATGATAAAGTATCTTATTTAATATTCCATAAATAAATTAGAATCAACTCCTCTTAAATAAAAGCAACAATGCTCAGTAACTGGTTTGAAATTAATTTAAAAGAAATATTTTTTCTAAGTTATTAATATTTATGTAGATTAATTAATTTATTTAATAAAAATGCACAAAAGATAAGAAATGATTCCATTAGATCTCTAGTCTTCCAATATTTCTGAACTTTACAGTATAAACTAATTTCATTTGAGCTTTATTGCATAATAAAAAAGCAAAGTATTCAAAAATTTAACATTGTATATGAACCATAAGATTTCAATGAGCAAAACTTTCTTTTTTCTCAATATATTTTATTTTCTTGTCAAGCAGAATGAAGACTATTGAAGAAGGGCAAGTGAAAAAACACAAAAATGTCAGTAACCTTGCGTTTTGATATGGATGTCTAAATAGAATTTGATATTTTGTCATTTAATTTCCTGTTTGAAGGATTTATTCTACCAATTTTTGCAACCCACAGTAAAGTTTTCCATTTTCAAAGCTCACCAAAACGAGACAAAAATATAATATCGATTATTACAGAATGATAAAATTCCTTATTTTTTTCACATTTTGGTCGTATACTGTTCTTTTAGCTATATACGCGCATCAGACTCTAAACATAAATTAAACTTTATATTATTAATTGGCTTTTTCTTTAATTGTGTTTTAAACTTTATATTATTAATTGGGTTTTGCTGCGAAGTAGAAGTGCTTTTAGGGTAAGGATGTAATACCATCTTTTAAATTTGACCAGTACAAACTTTATTAATTTGAATATCATTATCGCAAGCAAATTTTAACTTATTTGAAAGTAACATGCAAAAAAATTAATAATGTAACAGTGTTTATCAAACTTTTTTCTGGAGTAATTTGCATGCTTGAATTTCAAAGAACAACATTTATAATAAACTAAAATTAAAACATATTTTAAATACGTGAAAAATGTATTGGAATGCTTGTATTTTATATCAACAATTTAATTAAAAGGAATACTGAAAGAATTTTCTGTAGCGATATATAATTCATAAATATATACATATATTTTTAAACTATCTATTAATTCTCTATATTTTTATAATTGACAGTTTTTTCGTTATTTCTGATAGCAATAAAAGAATTTTCTCAATAGATCAAATATTGTTCAAGTCTCAAGTTGTCATTGAATTTGAAAATTTGATTACCGATTAATAATTGAAGCGATTAAGAATACAAAAAATTAATTAGAAAATTCTATATGTTGAATAGTTTATTATTAATTATATATAAAATTGTATTTGAAAATATAGGTATTTCAAAAAATACCCTACAAGTTTTGAATTATAATATTGATCTATGTTATAATTTGAAAAAAAATTATTTTTGGAGTAAAATTAATTTAGTTAAAATTTTGCTTGATTTGAAGTCTTTTTATAAGTAATTGGTATTTTAGAAAAATCTTTTATTTTTTTGAGTAAAAAGACCCTTTTCCGAACATAATTAACGTAATAAATTAATAAATAATTGAAAAAATATGATAGCTTTAAATTTAGTGTTGACCCTAAAATAAAAAAAGACAAAGATCTTTTTGATTCGTCTCAATAAATCAATAAAAAAATATTGATTGTGCTTTGTAATTTTATTAAAATCAAATGATGCCAAAAGCTGCAAGATATTTTTTCAATTGACATTCAAGTTCTTTTTAATTCTCTTTTTAAATAATTAGCATTGAGTTTCGAATTATTCTTAATTTTGTAACAAAAAGAAGAATAATGTTAATAATGAAGAAATTTGATTTGTTTTAATTGCCTTCCTTTCCTTTCTCAGCTCAGCGATAAAAAGAATTAATTTAATTAGTTTATTTTAAAATGTTCAGTACATAAATTAAAATTGCATGAAGTATTTAAATTTTGAGAATTTATATGTTCAGCTTTTTTGGAAATGAAGTTTAGAAACAAAAACAATTGGAACACATTTAGAAATTATTAGCAATTTGTAAAAAAGAGCTTTATGAAAAAAACTCATTATTAAGTTGAAATTATTATTTGAAGTTTATTTCATCATTAATTTCAAGAAATTTATAATTTTATTTTTTTATAATGCAATTTATAAAAAAGAACTTTATGAAAAAGACTCATTATTAAGTTGAAATTATTATTTGAAGTTTATTTGATCATTAATTTCAAGAAATCCATTTTTATACCTTCATTTCCACTAGAGTAATTGTTACCAATGATCGGTATTTATTATATCAGCTGGTACTGATAAAATATATTGTAACAAAATAAATGTAGAGGAAAAATGAAATTAAGCATTTAGATTTTTATTACTAAAATAGAATTAATCCTTATAAAGGAGTCACATGACCCTGAAATATAATATTAAAATTATTATCATTATAATTAATAGATAACAATACTCTATAGTTATGCTATCAAAAACTCATCACTTTTACGTAAAAGTATTCTTAAGAATAAAAAAATAGTAAATCTCGAGCTTATCTCGCATATCTCTTTTACAATCTGTATAAATAAATGTTCTCTTATCATATTCCTCGGTAGCATCATTATGACAGTAGTATTCTTCTACCTGATGGTCCAGTAAGCAACAATCGCCAAGGAAACCACCACCAGAATCCCATATGTGGCAAGAAAATTCTTTTTATTTTGTTGGCTCCTTTCATTTAATGAAAGGAGTCCCACTTGTAAATTAGATTACGGCCTAGATATATTTTCTCCTAACACGTTTCGGCATTTTATTTTCTCCTACGAATGCAATCATTCGCCCTGGAGACTTCTATCAAAAGGAAACGATTGAATGAACGGCCAAGAAACTATTCATTAATAAACACAAATGTGTGTGTATTATATATACATACATACAAACTTATGATGCTGAATCTTTATCCATGTTTTTTTTATATGACATACCAGTCAAAAAAATAATATGAAACGAATTTAAAAAATACAAGTGAAATGTTGCAAATAGCTTACCAAGGAAAGTTCTGGTAAATTCCTCTAAATATTGACATCAAATCGTTTTATGTTGTCCTCCAAAGCATATATAATGAAAATTCAAAAATTAATTAAAAAAGACGTCAAAATTAATCATTTAAAGTATATGATTATCTGCGGGAGTTTATTTTCAAAAATAAATAAAACATAAAACTTTTAAATTAGTTATTTTACTGAAAGAAAAAAGATATTTAAATGGAAATTTTAAAATGGCGGCAATTTGTATTTAGTAAATCCACCTCTGGTAAAAAACCCTTTGTCTGGCATCATTATTTTGGTCAATTTTATATACGCATCCAAAATCAATATCATTGTGCCACGTGCTATTTTAGAGTCCCGGTCATTAACTATCATTTGCATAAATGACTGTTAATAGATAAAAACCATATCAATCAGATAAATTAATATGTAATTATTAATACAAATTCTAATACATTATAAAAAAATTCCAAAATGGAAAGAACTCACCTTAATGAAAAAAGTAATGAATGCCATTCCATTACAAATAAATTAACTGTGAATCAAGAATGACAAACAAGAGACGAAAAATTGCAACAAATATTAAAGAAGAGCAAAAGTAATAATATAATAAAGAATCATAAATTACAATTTTTTTGTGTAAATTCATTTCTATTTGACTTTATCTGCTTATTCTTCAAATATTTAATTGGTTAAAAAATATTCAGAAATCTAATATTATACATATATTAATTATTGTTGAACATAATAATAATGCAGCACTCTCTGGCTCTTTGAACTGCGTTCTTCAATTCACTTCATTTCCATTTCAAACGATTTCTGAACAAAAGCCGGAATACTTTCCTAACTTTGATTTTCCTAACGAAAAAAAAGAGAAGGCTCCTACACACAATCTCAGCGATTTCGGACGAGCCTATCAGCAAAAAGAAATGCTTTGCAAGCGAAAAGTAATTATTCCTTCAATCCCGAAGAAACTCAAAATCTCGTTTGCTTTCTCTTTTCTTAAATAATTACTTTCTTTAAAGTTCACTGGAAGGGGGTGGAATAAATGCGGTTTGAAATGTTTTTTTAAATTTTTTTATAGTATATATGTGTTTAAAGAAATACGCATATTCGATACCATATTATTCATATAAAAATTATCGAAAAATTATTTTGAATAGGTTCATGAATTCAGATAAATGTCATCCTTTCGCATAAAAAAATCTAGTATTTCAACTGGAGCAAAACATATAAAAAAGTCTAAATATGTAAAGATATGCATGAAATTTCAGTTTAAGTAATATGGAGGCTTGATATGTTATTTTAATTTATTTAATTACTGTCCTAATTGACCTTGATTTAGAGATGTGGTAGTTATTGGAATCCACGATTCTATTTTTGCAAATATTGAACAGCGGGAGATGCATTTTGCTTTTCTACATAAATGTTTGCTAAAATGAGTGCTTGGAAGTTTCTTAATTTCATCAAAACTTGAATATTGGCCATTACTTATAAAAAGTCTTCTGAGAAGATAAGATGTGAAGGATGCTTTACGAAACATTAAAAAAACTATATAATATATATATATATATATATATATATATATATATATATATATATATATTGAAAATTGTTTGATATTTGGGACAAATGCAATATTGTATTTTTATTTATTCAAATATTAAACAATTTTCGAATATTCATTTTCTGGTGGTTCTGTTAAGCTGCTTTTGCTTTAAATCTATGTCCATGATCATAAATATTGTATGTATTTATTTATTACATATAATTATATTTATATAACTAGGCATAATATATATATATATAACATAGCTGAACAAATAATTCTGTTTACATTAGGTTATGTGATATCATTTATTATCTTTTACTTTTAAAGTTTTTTTTATTTTCTTGGATGATATCCATTCCCTAAAGTCTCGACAACTATAATACAAGTACTGAATTTAAATTTGCTTGTACAAATTTCTTCAAAAGATCTCTAAAATACTTAAAGCTATTGCATTACTGTTTACAATATATTTCAAAGCCCCGAGGAACATCAATAGGGCAGATATTAATTTTAATTTAATTTCTGGTGGATATTAAATTAATTTCTGGTGGTACTGTTTAAGCTGCTTTAGCTTTAAATGTATAGCCATACTTATAAATTTTGTATGTATTTATTTATTTCATATTATTATATTCATATAACTAGGCATTTTCTATATATAAAGCATTGCTGAACAAAAAATTCTATTTTCTTTAAGTTATGGAGTAATCGTTTATCATCTTTTATTTTTCAACATACTTTTTATTTTCTTGGACGATATCCATTTCCCAAGTTCTTGACAACTATATTACAAGTACTGAATAAAAATTTTCTGGGACAAATGTCTTCAAAAGATCTCTAAAATACTTAAAGCTATAGTATCATTGTTTACAATACATTTCAAAGCCGCGAGGAATATAAATAAGGCAGATATTAATTTGAAAAAAAATTCCTAAAATTATATTATTATTAACGGTAGATTTATTGAATATGTATATACATACATACATACATATGTATACATATAAACACATATTCATTTCAACACTCCGTGCACTTAAGTACAGTTAAAATTTATTTGGATTATTACTTCTATTAAATTGCTAATAACACTTTAGTATATAATTAAGAACTTTGTGAAGTATACGTTTAAAAAATATCTTTTCCTATTGTTATTTAAAAAAGAAAATAAACAGTCCAACCTTTTAACTGCTTGCAATTTTAGTTCAGTAATTTACTAAAAACTAAATTTATCATATAAATATTAATTATGTAAGTATACTTTTAAAACTATTTTATATATATGATGGATGATTCAAAATACAGTAACCTAATACTGAAAAGAAGCGTTTGCATGCTCGGAATATAAGGGTTCAATACCCGACAAAACCATTTTGTTCACAAGCCTTGTATATGGTATTAGCTTTGTTGGTTCCAATTTGTCTGTCTTGATTTTGAAAGAAAAGGAGATATAGCTCAGGTATAGACTCCGTTACTTGGACGTAGCAGGTTTAGCGGCATTAGGAAGCAGAAATAGGCAACAGAAAACAAACTCATTTAACAAACCTAATAATTGTGGCTTACCAATTATAAGGATTATTTTATATCATTAAGAATTGATAAAGAGTAATTTAGAACAACTCGAGTATGTTAAATGTACATACTTGAAAAACTTGCAATATTATTGATTCTACCACATTAGGTAATATACTTTATCGGAGAAATTAAATAGTTCAAAGGTTAAATAGATTTTTTAAAAAATAAGAGATGTATACGTTATATAAGAAAGTTATACTAAAAATTACTCCTAAATAAGAAATGATGGATTTGTAAAAGTACTAATAAATAATTTGTAATAAGTGATAAAATGTATTGTCTACATTTGAATCTAAAACATTAAAACGTTGATATTAATGAATGTGAATATGATCTTTTATGCTTCTCATTAGTCGTATATAAGCATGCCATAAAAATATATAGAAATATATCTTACACCTGTAGATTTTAAACATTGCATAAAGCGTACAATATCAAAAAGTATTCTCATAGATATTACTGTTATAAAGGATTGCTTTATAATTTCATTTTATTAATATCAACAATGATATTAATGAATTAATTTATAGTGCTTATTACATTTTATTTTAATGTTAAAGAGATATTAGTACATTTTATAATGAATGTAACTATATTAATCGACAGAAATATTATATGAGAGTATATAGTATGTTCGAATAAACTCTATTGAAATGTTATTCTTTTTTAAGTCTTCTTATCTCCTATAAATTTTGATGATGCATAGTCCAGAGTTGAATTCTATACAGCTATTGTAAGGCATTTTAATATCCATCCCTTAAACGCCCTCTGGTAGGACTTTTCATAGACTAGGAACCATATATACACATTGTGTGATGTGGTAAGGGTTTTGTAAGGGAAGAAAACAGGAAAATCAGCAATCACCAACTCTAGTATATATGGATGCAGAAGGCTGAAACGCAACATTCATATTTCACTGTTTAACAGTAGCTGGTATCGGCTATTGGATCTCTCGCTCTTAAGAATTTTGTCCTACCATATTAGACCATGGTGAACACTCACTGCTTACAATTTTGCAGTTTCGATAGTTATAGCCTTAAAAAAAGATTTTAAGATACCAGAGAATGGTGTAGATTATAGTAAGAGAAATTTTATAGCGCCACTTAGTAGGGTGTGTACTAAGTCCAACAACACACATTCATTGATATGCGAATTCCATTATAGTTTCGCGATGCTAGACATATTAAAAACAACTAGTTTTAATATTTCTTAATGGGCAACCTAATGTACAAAAGATCGTTGCACAGTTTATGATATCCACAGAGTGTTATAGCCCTTCTTGAAGAACTACTCATAAATTGTAAATCATATCCATGTGTCACATGATAGGAAAAACCTATGAAATACCATAGGCGATGAATGCATTCGTCTTCTGTTTTTCAATTGTGGCTGGAACAGAAATCACAACTTTCCTCAATAAACAACTGAGTCCAACAAGATCTTACGGTAAGTTCAAGAGCATCTACGTGTCAATGAGAATACTTACTATCGCAGCTCAATGAACATACCTTCAATCTAAAAACCCATTGGACTTTATAGAGTGAATCTCAGTGTGACGTTTCAAAGCATGTTAGGTAAAGGGTAGTACAAGAATTTGCAATACGATAACGTTAGGCCAACAACGTTGTCGACATAGCCTCTTTCTACGTGTCTTCCAGACCACACAATATATGAAACACGATTGCTCATCTTAAGGGCAAAAGTATCCCTTTTCTGACACACTGCGTGTCATAACAGTGTCAAAATTTGCACAAATCAACGCACTTTTACACTTTCCTTTTTAACAGCCTCTGACAACGTGTCTTTTGGTATTAATGCGTTACCAATCCATAACCTTGTAACTGAACTTTTCTCCTAAATCGAGTTTAGCTTTCGAAATAGGACAATCAGCTTCCTAATTTTCTGCTAGGGACGCTTCAAGAGATCTCGTTTTGTTGCTTACATCCTCATTTCTTTATCCTAACACCTTTTTAGTAACTGTAACAGTTATCAATCCAAGCTGAAGTAGTGAGATAGGGCTTTATGAGTCAACTTGTATATTTCTGAATACCAGATTTTAACTAGAAAACATACTTAATTTTAAAAAAGTTACTACAAAATTTATTAATTTCATCTTGGTTTTCATTAACCATTCTATGAACAAAAGAAGTATCCTCTAGTTTCGAATTTTTTTCATTGTACTTAATAAAGAGCCCAACACAAAACAGTTACAAAGTTATATATAAGAACAAAACACAATAATTAATGTTTAATTCCAGAACATATAGTTTCAATACTATATACTTAGGATAGCTCCATTTACAATTCCTCGTTCATGATGCTATTCGTTGACAAATGAATTCTTGTAGCTACTAGAGATTTCATAAAATAAATTTATATAAATACGTAGATTAATATTTTAAAAAGATTGCTAGTGTAGAATATAAAAACTTAAGAATTCTGTATTAAATTGCATTTTAGGAATTAAAAAATATTTCAAATATTTAATATACTGGTGTATTAACTTTTGAATTTCATTTATATTTTTTTTAGTATGTTGTTATATTTATTTACATATGCACTTACTTCAATCAATCTTATGTTACCGTGGTAACAATAGCTTTTAAATTCCGATTATTTTTAAACAAAATTACAACATTTGCGTTTTTTTTAACAATGCATTTCCTGCTTCCTTTTCTTGCAAAATTATTTCATAACTTCTATATAATTGATATCATTCAGATCGAAAAATTAAAAGCCAATTCAAATGTTAATATAAGTATCGCAATTTAATTTTGTATGAATCAATAAATTGTTACATATTGATTAATTCAAAATTAAATATAAGTATCAAAGAAGTGGCATAAATTGATATACTTAACTTAATCGTGTTAATTATCAAAGAAGAAAATGCCTGAAAATATAAATCGAATAGTTAAGTATAATTTGATGAATTGATTCCTTCGATTAGAATAGTTTCTAAAAACAACATCATTATTTTTGATTTATTGATATTTATCAAAGCATGTTTTTAAAATCTGAAAATAAACCCAGATCTTTTACATAAAAATTGTCCGCAAACCCAACTAACTTCAGAGACTGTCTTTAGTTACCCTTCTTTTATTGTCACCCTTTAAGAAATCGGATCTGTCTCAACAGGACATTGTTTACAATCTTCAAACACCAAATACTGGCAAAGCATTCAAACTTTTAGCTCAATTTATCACATTCTTTCCATGGATAAACCAGTCATATCATCAGTTTTATTGAGTTCTTGCAGTTTCATTTTGTTCAATGCATTTTTTTTGTCATTTGCGTGCAAGATTCTCCTTTAATGAACAAAATATATCTTAGCTATTTACGTAAAGTAAATAAAACTGCGCTCTTCAGAGCTAAAGGCCACTGTTTACGTTCCAGTCACTATGAAAGAACATGAGATGTGTTTCTGTTTGCATGTGTGTCAAAGTTTTTTTTTCAAGTTTCCTCATTTGTAACCAATTCTGTGAAACACCCTTCCACAAAGCTATACGCGCCGTGTTTTTTTAATGCCTTTCAACGTCCATAACAGGTATTATTCAACAGATATTTTCCTGTTAAAAGTATACCGATTGTCATCTTAAATTAATTGGCTTATTTTGTCGACACCAGGCACCACAAGTTTGATCCGTGTTTATAAATGTATTTTTGCGAGCATTATTCTTAATCATATTTTCATTATTTTAGAAGTAATTGGAACTACTTTGATATACCCCCCCCAAATCGGAAATTTGGCGATTTTTTTTCCCTCACCAACCATAATACCTCTTTTTGGCGCTTTTTTTTACTCGCCAAGATGGATTCTTGCTAAATACAAATAATTAATACATAAAAAACTTAAAAAAAAAAAAACTCAGAAAATTGTACAAAACACAAGAAAATACTAAACTTGGCTACAGCAAAAACCTAAAAGCTGAAAAAAAACCTAAATTGGTAACACCAAAATAAGAAACAGCAACCCTAAAAAGTCCGTAGGGAGTGCCAGATTTGGTGCTTTATTTTTGGGGGGGGGGGTATATCAAAGTTGTTCCAAGTAATTTTATTTTTACTGCGATGGATTTCAAAATTTGGGATTTCCTAAGAAATAAGGAAGCATAATTTTCTTTTCACTTATGCAAAAAGATGTAATTCAATCTGTTTGAATAATCGTATTATCCGGTTATAATTTAATTTTTATTCAAAATGGATTTGTTATCACAGAGAAGGTAAAGGTATGCGGACGAAGTTTGTTTGTCTGGATTGTACATTTTATTTGTCATTATAGTACGGTTTATATATTTATGGTGTCAGGAATTAGAAATTTATTGAGTTAATGTAATTATTAACATTAATTTGATTTTTTGATGTTGAGGTTTCAGTTCAGAGCAAATGGTACAGCAAATGTAAAACATGCTAATTTATCTCCAAAAATATAAGTTTGCTATAAAAATGCAACAGTATTTGATCAACTGACTTCAAAATTTATTTAGTTTATTTTTCAAAGTTTTTTACTATTTATACATATGTAAGCTTATATTGGGCATTAGTAAATAATATAATAAATTTTTATATAAATAAGTAAAAATTGTCCATGAAGGTACATATCTAGCCTCTTCCGGATAATGAATGCCAGTCGATAAATCTATAAATCAATAACGCGTTCCAGATTATGAGTATCAATTTGGTAGTAACAGCTTGCATTAATGCGTCATCAACAGATTTATATTTATTGTTATGGATTGAGTACGGCCATAATGTCTGATATTATACTGTCCTTGATGTGATTTATTCTCGAAAAAACTGTTCTTACTAATATGCAATTTAGACTTATGGTTGCAGTTAATGTAATTTATTAGTATTTTAAAATTATGAGACAAAGAAGCCGCAGATATTGCGTTTTATCTCACACGTTTTGAAAATTAACGAATTCTAAATTAATTCAAGATGTCTATTCAGTTTTTATATTTACATGTATTGTGAAGGAATTAGCAGATTCCAAATTATTTCAAAATGTTCTTTCAAATTATTTTAGAGTAAAGTTTAATGAATTAAATATAATAATTATTTTATAACCTTATTAAGAAATATTCTGTCTTAATTTTGAAAATTTATTAATTGCTTTAACTATAATATGTTCCACACACAAATTAAACGAAATATTATCCAGTATATTATAGCAAATATGCCTGAAACATTTGTACAGTTTCTGCAGAAAAGTGCCAACAGAGACAAAATAAATATGATAATTTTTAACACACACAAGCAAACGCACATATTTGTGTGTTAAAAATTATCATATTTCAAATTATACTGAAATATCTATTCAATTTTTCTTACAGGGAATAATAGTGAACTGTACCTACAAATCAATACTTATTTAAAATTTAAATAATGAAATAAGGAATTCATTATTTTTACTTAATTTTAGATTATACTTTAAAATTTTCTATATGAAATAAAACATATGAAGAAAATCTATATTTGATAAATATGCAATAGATGGAATTTATGTAAATTTATAAGATATGTAATATTTGCAAAATTTACTAGCCTTAAAATTCTCTTCCACAAACGTATCATGTAAATAAACCATTTTTTTACTTTTTAAATATTATTTGGTGGTATTACTGGAGTATTAATGGAAAAATATCGTTAAAACTGTTATTTAAGGTAGAACAGAATGATATAATATTAAATGAGAAAATATTATTGATTTTCAAAATTATTATATAAAATTAAAAAGATAATAACAATTTCTTAATTCATCAAAACAAGCAAACCTTGGTTTGCGTATTAATAAAATGACATTTTTACTGAAAATAATATTTAATGCAGCTGAAAATATTAAATCCGATCGATTTATAGTACTTTTAAACACTTAAATAGATTTATTATGATTCATTATTTTTTCCTAATTTTTCTTTCGCACCTGCAGTTTTACGCAAATAAAATAGTTATAGTACATTTTTGATCAAAACAATCTATTTTTGTTGCCAATATCATTTTTTGTAAAGATTTTTTATATTACAATGTAAAGAATCAGTAAACGTGGTTAAGTACATTAAATTTAAGTATATTGAAAAATTCTACTTGAGTTAGAATAAAATAAAATAGAATAATTTAGAATAAAATAGAATTAGAATAATTTAGAATAAAATAGAATTAGAATAGTTTAGAATAAAAGAATAAAATAATTTAGAATAAAATAAAATAATAAATTTCTTGTATCATAAATAAATTATATTGAATAAAATAATTGCCACCATTTATTACGACTTTTTTCCATCGTAATGGCAATTCATATACCTCATTTTTTAAAAAAATCCTTTCTTTTTTCTTGGAGGTAAAAATTTAAACTAATGTTAGAGTGATTATTATTTATTAACTGTTCTTATAACTCTTATGTCATTTTAGTGTGTGTAAGGAACGTTTTTGTAACCTTATTATATAACACGTCTAACTTTTAAAAGCTCGTATTCTTTAAGCATTTTTATTTGAGCTTATTACGGGATTTTGTTTCCGGGAACAATCTATTAAACTTAACAATATCTTTTCAAGGCATGCATTTAAAGAAGAATTTTTCTAGATGTGGAAAAAGATTAATTAATTTTAACGTAATTTTATTATGAAATTGTTATATGTCGTTGCATAAAATAAGAAATCATATTATATTATAAATTTGTTGTGAAAATGTTATGTACTTATCCGACTTCTGCTTTAAATCATTTTATAAATAAACTGAACACTTCAAATGCAAATTTGGACTAGTTCCAAAGTCTTTAACTAGGTTAATAATTAAAATTTTTAAACAAAATCTGAAATTTCATGTGTAAAGAACAGAAGTTTATGATAATTAGGCATTATACAATTGTACAATGCTTAATTTTTTTTTTTAGTTAATGTAAAGAATATTTCAGTTTAAGTACATTTAATCATTTAATTATTTTAATAATACTGAAGAAATATTGATATTATTTTAGAATAAAATACATTCTTTTCCAACGCTACTGGTAATATATTTATTTATTAGTTTTTTTTTACACTCAATAAATTTGCTTGAGCATTGTAATAAAATATTTCGCTAATCAATGCACAAAACATATTTCTAGAACATGCATTTTATTATTTTATAGTTTTTAATATAATATAACTGGTTTTAAGTATTAATAAATGAAAGCCAGTTTTATATAAAAATGTAAAAGAAATTATATATTTATTTAAATGTTTATTACAAATCATATCACCAAAAAACATGTTATTATTGCTACAAGTTTTGATATTCATTAATAACAATATTCTTTTTTGCTGAAATATTTAAATTAGTTTCACTAAGTAACATACTTGCAAATTTCATATTACAATAAATATTTTGTAAACAATACCTATATATAGTCTGAATCACTATCTTTCCGTCTTAGTTGTTGACCATGAATCTTTAATTTCGAAAAAAAAAAAAAAAAAAAAAAAAAAAAAAAAAAAAAAAAAAAAAAAACGGAACGAATTCGGTATTCGAAGTAGAATTTTTAAAATCAATTTTTATCAAGTGTAATGGGGCATTTTGTTACTTTTTCTAAGAACAAGAAAAATATGCAGGTATACAAACAGGAAAGAATTAAATCCGAAAATTTAATCGAACCTTACTCGTTTAAACCTTATAAATAAATGAAGTTAAAGCTGATGAAACTAATGAGTAACCTCATAAATTTTCATTCGATTCGAATGAAAATTTATCATGAAACTTTCGTAGTTAACAATATAAAGTAGAATTAAATCTTAACATTTAATTTTACTAAGTAAAGAATTAGGAAGTACACGTAAAGAGTGCAAATAAATAACTGTTTCTGTTACTTTAGATCCTTTTAAGGACATAATTCAAAATTGCAACAATTCTTTTCTAAAATATATGGAAACCAAAATCAAAACACGTTATCAATTCAACCAATTTTCGTTTCTGATCCGGAAAATACCTCTAAATTTTTTTTTTCGTTATCAATGATTTACAACGTTTCATTAAAACTTGCTTGATACTAGTTACACATAAAAGAATCAAATTCCCAAATTTATGGCACAAGACATCAATAAACAAAAGAGAAAATGTTTCATTTTATAACCGAATTCGATACAATTTCATTTTCTCGGTGGAACTTCAAGCAAAATGAAAAACCATTGAAGGCAGATACGCGCGAATAACACGTCAACGTCAAGCTCCGTACTTTTCCGCGCTGGCTTTTTAGACGGAACTTGATATTTTGTCATTTAATTTCCTGCTCCAAGAGTTTATTCAGTCAACTGCAGATTCTCCTCCTTCAACTAGGCTGCTTCGAGTGCATGGCGATAACAGGAGGCAGCATAAAATATAATCAATATTGTTGGAGAATATATATTTTTTTTCATCTTTTTTGATTGATTTTTGTCTAACAAAGCCAATAGGGAGTTTATTCAACGAGAAACATTTTTTGGTTATAAATATTCTATGAAATAATGCATGTATAATAAGAAAATGTATTAATAAATCTTCTCTTTTTTAAGTATTTTCCTCTTTAGTTAATTTTTGCAGTAAAACTAATAGGGGATTTATTGAAATAGAAAGATTTTGAATTAATAAATAACATATTCTATAAAATAATGGATGTAAAATATATAAAATTTTAAGAAAATGTTTGATATTTTAATAAATTTTTCATTTTGTAAAGGTTAAAAAATATGAAGATAAATAAAATATTTCAATAAAAATTATATTTGTATTTTTAAAATATAAAAACTTAAAAAATAAAAACATGCTATATAAAATTGTTCATAGATGATAATTTAAACTTACGTATCTGTAAGAAGAAATTAAAAGAAGCTTAGTTGCTTATACCGAAGATTATTATCATATTTAATGACACACTATGTCAAACAGCAGAATTACTTTTTTCGAACATAAAAGTCCTGGTTCGATACCAGTCACTGTGGTACAACGAATAACAGATGAATATCTGTTGGATGGGTGTTTAGAAGTTAATTTTCTATCTTAAAACATATGAATGTAGCTCACTATTTATGAAAAGTGAATCAGAAAGTCAATGAGTATCGATATTGCGAATCATTACTAGAGCCATTTGCTATGATACTATATATACGAAGGGTCAAAGAAGCCACGATGATCTGTTTAGTTAGGAATCATTCTCAGAAGTAAGTCAAATTTGGACTTATAACTAACGATTTATTGTATTTACTGAGGAGGATGGGCATGCAAAGCAAGTCGCAATGTCCTCCAAGTGAACTGATACTTCTGGTGGGGCAGGTTAAATATTGGGGATTTCCTGCTTGTTCCCAGCTTCTAAATCGTGAAGATTCCTATCCAGCAGTTTTCAACTCACTGGTAGAGCTCAATTCTGGATCAGGTACAGGTTGTACTCCGGTGTATAAAAATTGTCAGATAATTAAGAACTAGGAATAATGATAAACAGTTTATTTCAAATCAGAATGTGGATCTCTTTTCAAGCCACTGCTAAGCAACAGAATATGAGAGTTGGTCTCTGAATTTTATAAGCAGATTTATCGACGTGGGTGCTCAGGAATTTGAAGTATTCTGGATTTTCCGGATAAAAATAATGCAATATATTTTTTAAAGAATATAAGATAATCTCGAACAGTAAAAAATGTTTATCCATAAGAAAATAGTTATTAAAATCTAATTTTTATCATAAATTGTTTAATATATTAACCGTAAAATAGCAATCAAAAGTAAAAATTAAAAAAAAAATTTTAATTAAAATGCCTAAATATGATGTAGAAAAATTTGTATTCGTACTTACATATTTGACATAAAAAGCTTTGCATATTTATGAAATTCCGGACATAACTACATTTGCAATTTTTTTCCATTTTTTTAGACAAATAATTAAGAGTCAAATAATTTAAAATTTGTTACAAATAAAATAGCGAATTAGAAGTTTATTGAAAAAAATAGTAATGAAACAATCTAAAATTTAAGAAAGGTATGAGAGAAAGAAATTATTCATTAAAAAAAAATTATAGTTTCAAAATTGTTACAATTTTTTCTCCATTTTCTACGTGAAAACATTAGGGTGAAAATTATTTCAGCCATGTCAGAATTAAATGGGCACTAAAAAATATTTTTTAGCATTCAAGTTAGTAGAAATTACTATGCATACTTATAATATAAAAATATAAATTCCAGCCATGCTTGAAAATATTTTGTCATTAAATTTTTATACTATCATTTAACGGCCGGAAGTAAAAAAAAAGATTATAAAATTTTCCATGGAATTATTTTTTTATACCCCTTTTCAAAAATATGCCACTAACTACATTAAAATAACTTAAAAATGTAGAAAAAGATTTCTTTCTTGTTGAAAAATCATGATACAGATTAAATTTTTTAAATTTATTTTCATGTTAGTAGAGATCATTATAAAAATATGAACTTTTCAAAATGATTAAAACATGTGTTCCCTCGAAATTATATATTATTATTCCAATAATATGTCTGTAATTGATATTTAAATATTCCCAAGCAATAACTGAATGTTCTTTCAAATGTAAAGCACGTGCATAGCTTTGAGGGAGGGTAAAGAATTGTAATTCAGAAATATAAAGATATCTACTAATTACTTTGTTTTGTTTAAAAAGCTAAAAATTAGTTTCAAAATAAGTTTCAAAAATAAGTTCAAAAATAATTTTCTAAAAATAAGTTTCAAATAATGATCAGCTGAAAATTAATTGAAATTTTCTTCATGTTGCAAAGTTATTAAATATTGAAAACTGGATGATATTCTGGACAGACTGGAAAATTCCAACGACTATTCTATCGGCGTCGTATGGGGAAAAGCGTAAACACATTTTCTATGATGAACGAAAATAATACCTTTTAGAAATGTAAAAAAAAAAACACAATATTTTGAAGTTATCGAGAAATCAACACCCTTATGTAAATTTCTTTCTATTCCGCTTAGCTTCTCCATACAACCGTGGTCAAAATCTCAACGGTCAAACAGAATGCAGGATCATTTATACGGATTGCATTGAAATTTTATCAATTTGATACCTATTGTATTTTTAAAAATTTCCGGAAAACATTTAGTTTTATATAAGCAGTATTCTGTCTAAATTTAGACATTCCAAAGCTATTTTTCTGCGAAACCTTTCAAGTTCTTGAATACAGATTTCTTCATTTGTTAGAATACTTTAATTATAATCTAAGTAGCCATAACATAAACTTGAATGAAATGGTTTTTAAATCTAGAATTAAAACATTGTTAATAATAAAAAAAAAGATTGACAATCAAAAATAGGATTCAGTTTACAATGCATTTTATTTTTTGTGAGAAGTTTTGTTTAAAAAACTGAACATATGATAAAGGCTTTAAGTGATCCTTTAGTCAGATTGTAAGTATCCACCTGAAATTTTTTTCCGTATGTATATCATTAATGGTTTAAAAAATATCAATTTTAAATATTTCAATTTATCATAAATTTTAATTTTTAACTTTTTTTTGTAAAAATATCAACAGTAGACTCTTTTACAATATTTAATAAAAAATGATGTTCACGACGTGCATAACATTTAAAAAGCGAGTTTAATGCACATATTATTGTGTATAACCATGCTGCTTTTAATTAAAATATAAATCTGTTATAAGCTAGTTTTAAAATGAATTCAACGTAAATTGCTTGTGATAATTTTGTTTTAAAATTATATTTTTACATTCTAATTTGCTTGTGAAAAATCTTTTATAGATTCATCTGATGTTTAAAGTTGTGTTATAAAATTAACTGTTTTATTTATTATGTACAATTAAAGGCTGTATTGCATGTCAACTTAAAGTTTTCTTAAAAACTATAATGAATAAAAAACATTAAAACTTCAGTTTGTTTTTAGCAAAATTAATTTATACGAAATAAGATATAAAATTATATATATATATATATATATATATATATATATATA
>JAPDSC010005291.1:259726-312118 GCA_026290005.1 Latrodectus geometricus
TTGGGAGTCTTCCTGGATTCCTTACTTGCTATTTAAGGTTTACGGCCAACAATCAGCCCTCCAGGAAGACAAATTACGTGTAGATATTAAAATATTATTTGGGCTTTTTTTAATGTGGTACCAAAGTATCTATAAAAGATAAACCAAAATTTTTTAACATTTATTACTAAAACTTACTTAATTAGTTAAATTATGTTTATTAGTTCAAAATCATATTTTTCTCTGAGAGAAGTATATTTGTATTTTATTTTTACAACATCATAAGTAAAATTTACATCTCAAGGGCTACTATAAATTATTATTAAACTGCCAAAAAAAATATGACGTAATTCAAAATTTTATAAATTATACAGGCATAAAAAATTACATTCCTATGGTACATACTGTCACACACTCACTTCAAATTGGCAAAATCAAAACTATTGAAAACAATCTTAATTTAAAACTTCTTCAAATATGTCTGGCGATAGTTGTCATAAATAATTATGATCGTATATATAAATATGGTCAATTTAATATGATATGATGTGGATAAGTAGAATTTGTATGTTTTCATAACAAATTATGATTTATGATTTGAAAAATATATTAATTACCATATTTTCTTATATATAATCCATATTGGCGTATTATCCACAAGACCTTCTTTTTGAGTAAAATAAAAAAAGCGTCGCATAATCCGCAAAGGTGTATAATCCTCTGCAATTTTTTTCACCAAATAGTCAAAAAATATATATTTCTGATAATATGGGTGTCACATAAAATTAAAAAATGTACAGAATGATTAAAAATATAATAAATCTCTTTGGACCCACTTCATCGCAAAGTGTGATAAACAGAGATGAAAAACGAGATCAATCAAGAGGGATAATTCCAAGAAGATTTGAGCAAAACTTATCGATTTGTAGTTTCTAATAACTTTTAAAACGATGTTAACTTTATTTTAAAAGTTAAATATATTTGCTTCGTTAATAATTAAATGAAAGAAAAGGAATATTTTCGAACTGCATATTGGATACATTTTTCTTTTGTACCGTGAATGTGCTTAGTTTTTTTCTTGACATTAACATGTTCATCACCATTTTTATTATTTGCTTCCCTTATAAGTTTTAATTTAAAATGTGCTGTGAAACTTAAATATTTTTGCTTCCATATGACTCAATACGAATTTGAATATTTTCAGAATGAAACATCTCACGTCAAAACAAAAAGCGAAATGATGTTAGCGAATTGCAACTGTAATATATTTCCAAGGAACCAAATTCACTCTTGAACGTAATTGGACAAAGTCAATTATAGCTGAAATAATTCAGCCATGTGGTGGCGCCACCTGTTATTTATTTTATGAAACATAAATAGTATTTTGCTCCAAACTTTCTTGTGTGCTTTTTTGATGGAGAATGTTTTTTATAAGATTATTCGAGGTGGAATATAATACACACAACGAAATTCGAAACTTTTTTAATATATAACTCACAGGTTATATACAGGAAAGAAGGTAAATCCTTTTATGAATTAAAATATCATAAAACCAGTTATAATTACAAGTTAATTAACTTATTTAAAAATTATTTAAATTTTAAAATTTCAAAAGAGAAAATCTAATACAAATATTTATGTAGAAATTAGCCAGGTTTATTACAAAACTTTTTATAAATTTATTCCGTGAAATTGTAAGTGTAAATAGCTTTTTAAAGAATACGAACTTAATTAGTATATCACTTGACAGAAACATTTTGATTGAACTTTCATTATTAGAGGAAATCGATGCTTATAACTTAGGTAAAAATTTTATACATTATTGGGGAAGAAAAATAAAAGAGTACAAAAAATAAAAAGTGGAAGAGTTTGAATTCCACCTTAGAATGGCTATTATAAGTATTTAACATCACTCTGTTAAGTAAAAGTTTAGCAGCATTTAATTTTTACATGACATCAAATAAATAATCACCAAGCATTTAGTTAACAGTAATTTAATGGTTTTATATCAAGAAAAAAGAAATAGTTCTATTAGAAATGGATGTGAGCTATTATAATAATTAAACGTCACATTTAATCAAGCTTCTAAATTTCATATAGAATATAAGAACATGTACATATACCTTATAGAATATTATAGCGAATTTCGCATATTCTTTATTTGACACACGTATTTTTTAATGTTCTTCAGAGAATATAAGAATTGCTATGAAAAGTAAATATTTTTAATTTTTAATATTTAAAAAATCGTAATTTTTATTATAAATCAAACTGTAATTTGAATTGTAATATTGGAAAGTATATAAAAATTGCTTAATATTTTTTAATAGAATTTCACATAAATATAGATTAACAGTGGAATCTATTTATGTTCTAGACTGTATCAAATTTTAGCCCAGAACAAGAATTTTTTCTCAGCAAAATGGTCTTGCTGTGGTTTAGATATCGTAAATCCCTGCCTATCGGTCACCCAAGACAAACCCTTCGCCCCTGAACTATCATGGCCCTTTTTCATTTAATTTTATTTATTAAAAGTGTCTTATTTTACAACATATCCTCATCTCTTAAGAATTAATATTATATTTATCACGTTTCTCATTACAAATAAGGAAATTAATCTATATAAATAGACATAAATATGGCCAATGAATTTCTAATTATGTTAACAAAATACTATTTTAGAAATAACGGTAAAGTGGATGTAAAATTATTCAAAATTACAGTCAAAATTAAATCGATTTTTTAATATCAAAAATGAATATCATCTAGAATGATTATTTTAAGTCAAAGTTCAATTGATTTAAAGTTGAAAATTAATTCATTCAACATCTCTAATATGTGTTTTATTTAAAAATAACCAAATTGAAGAGGTAAATAATTTAGGTAAAAAGAAAATGACTCAAAATTGTAAACATTTTTTTAAAATATAGAATGAAGTTGAACCAAAACCCTTAACATGCTACGCAAAGCTAAGTCGATTACCATTCAATTTAACCAACAATTGAATTAAAGAATGTATGCATCCGATTATATTTGGAACATTGTTTCGAGAAAAGGAGGAAATAAAAGCTTCTAACACAATATTAGATTCTAAGTCAAGACGTATATTTGAAAAAAATGTTTCCTAAATGAGAAGTAACTATCTCATTATTCTGCAGATACATTCAAAAGTTTCTCCTCTAATCTTTTCTTTTTTTTTTCTCACCTTTTGCGACATAATTACTCTCTTTAGAGCATACCCAGTAGGGTAGTAAATAGACACTTTTGTAAAATCTCTAAAGAAACTGCACTTTTGGTCCAGCACAGCGGAGAATCGAGTTGCTTTTTAAGAAGCCCCTGATTAGTATATGGTCTCAAAAATGACTCTGGAAAAGCTTGTTCTGTTGCCATTTAGAAAATAAGTACTCGGACAATTTGAACGTGAATTTGCATAATATTTTTTAAGCATCCTTTATTTCTTTTGCTTTGCTTTTTTGCTGAAATAGGGTTTATTTATTCATTCCTCTGTCCAAAAAAGCAATGTTTTTTCTCCTTTTTTCACAGCATTGCTGCCATATGACATAACTTTTTTAGCAACAAAGAAATGTAAAAAAGATGACGAAATTGTCACGTAATAAAGGGAAAAGGCTTGTGAATTTAAATAGTAAATATAAACCTAATAAAAAGGAATTGGGAATATGTATAGTTAAAATATTAAAATTTTAAAAATGGAAGCATGTGAACTTGTGAACGTTTTGTAAATGTAAATACAAATAAAGAAAACGTAAAAACAATAATTTCGAAAATGTAAATACGAATTCTAGGAAAAAATAGAAATATGAAATCTAACATGAACATTCACAAAAAATAAATAGGATACGATTTAAATGTTACCTAATAATTTAAAAAGTAAAGGAACAGCATTTTTTCAAATTTAAATGCAAATTATAAAATACTCATTAAACTAACAATTAATTTAAAAAAGATGCTTTATTTTATAATAATATAAATAGTAAAAATGTGTTATAAGCAAAAAAAAATTTTTTAAAAGTAAACAGTTAGTACAAAATAAAAAAAGATGTATTTAAAATAATGAAAAAAAAAAACACAACTTGGATTTTAAGTATCGAAAAGATCAAGAAATCTGTGGAAAAGATACGTACAAAATCAAAGGAACCATTATGTGAAAATTCTTAATAAAATTCGAAAATGGAATAAAATGTTCTAAATTTCCTCTCGATTACATAAATACTATTGTTGCCAAAATAAATTTTTTTACATAATTCTTATTATTCCCGATCTTACGACGCAATAAGATTCCAGGTTTCCAGATAAACAAGAATGCCCACAAAATGTAAGGCAGCTGCGCCAAAGTGTTCTTCTATAAATGTCATTGTAAATAATTACTATGCAAATGCAACAGATATATAATGTCATTTAACAAAAATAATTTCACGTGGGAGAAGCTTAAAAATTTTACCGGTATTAAGTGAGAATAAGGCGTAACTCTCACTTAAGGTCGAAGTAAAACATTTTTATGAATAAAAATATAAAAGAAGAACGAAATCTAGAATAAAGTACCAAAGCGGTTTAACCCCAAAATACTCTAATAATTAACAAGCCTCATATTATATTTGTAAGAAAAATGTTTTTTTGGAACAAGTAGGGAGTCGTGACTGCACAATGGCGTGCCAAGTAACAGTAGATCGCTTCCGCTTCATCAAATCCTGTGAAGAGAAAAATAATATTTACTCACCCACACTCAAATAAAGGTACAGTGGAGTAAATTTTCTTTTATTTTATCTTCTTATAAGAGCATTCTATAGAATACAGCTTACACAATCGTAAAGTTTCATAGCGAACATACATTTACATCAGCATTCCGATTTTATTTAGAAACATGGTAATAAGAACATTATATACATAAGTTCAGGGTTCTCTGTGTAAAATCATTTATAATAAATATGAAATAAAATCAACCATATTTTCTAATTTAATTATTATTTATAGTTAAAGAACTAAAATAATAATGCCAAATTAGTAACATAAGGACAAATTTAATATGTGAATTCACTGATTACCAATTAAAATAAACTTAATTACAGCATAAAATGTCGCTCCAGAAAAAAAAAAAGTTTTTTTCATGATGAAACATATCACAAATACAGGTTTCCTTCTATGAAACATATAAAAAGAATTTACAAACAATGGCATTAGAAATGTCTAACAGCGGAACTCTAAAAATTAGTAAAGATAGAAATTTTGAAAATATTAATCTCATTTCATTTGAGAAAAAATAAACATGGTTGCATTACATTTGGAGCCAATTAATATTAAAAGACGATAATCTTTAGAAAATTATAGTAAGCCTTAATATCTTTTAGTTTTGAAAATTATTAAAATGATGACATACATTCTTAAAAATAAAATATATTTCTTGCGTTAATTTTTATGTATGCTAAGTATTCATATGTATGTATACAATTTTTTTTTGTCTTACAAAACATATCTTGCATTATTTTCATATAACATACATATTTTCCCTTTGTCGCCAAATGATGAACTGAGAAACAGTACTTTACCAAAAATATAATTATTCTAGAGAAAGAAAATTTCCTTTATATATTTTTATTAATTTATCTAAGCCAAGGAAAAAAATTTCAATTACTTTTGTAAAGATCTAAGCATTAACTACTGGTATTTTTTATGCACCGCAAATAAGAAAAAGTTTAGGAATTGTTTCAAGAAAGATTACGAGGCATTTATCTGGATCATCTCTTGTCACATTTTATTGGATTTTGTTTTTATTTTTTTTTTACAAGGAAACCTCTTTCTTTCTTTGTCACTTTCCCTTCGAGATAATTTACTTCGCCAACAAATAAAACGTAATCAGTGAAAATCTGATAAACCGTATTAGGTTTGCAAGTATTATCTGGTAAATAAAAGTATCCGCAAAAAGAACTGTAACTATTAAATTGTAATAATAAAGATGATAATTTTTCTATTGCTCTATTAAAATATTTAGTAAATACGCTCGAGAATTTCCAATGCGAATCCATTAAATAAGTATCTATATTGCAATAATATTAATCGTAGTCGTTATCGTGCTATGAAATAAATTAAAAATGTATATTATTATGCTAATTTTCTTTTAGGTCGAGTAAAAAATTTATAATTGTACATATTTTCTTCCTAAAATATGCTAATTTTATGAAATTTATTATAAAAAAGAAGTATAGAAAATAAATATATAATTTATACTTTAATTAAAAATGCAAGAGTTTAGAAATAGTTAAAAGCAATAGTAGAACCTTTGCAATATATATTTCATAACGGAAATTTAAAACCTAAGGATTTTGTTATATATCGCTCCTTGTTGGATCAATGTTTCATAAATAATGGGTCACATTTACATTTTGGAAAGGAAGAAACCCTGAAGTTTGTCTATCCACTCTACTCCATACCGTGTCCTAGTATATGTTAGAGCTATTCTATGTATAAGTGTTCGATTTTAGCTACCATTGAATAACAGAAAATTGATGTTTCTCATTTATCCTTTTCAAGTCTAATAGGGTGAGTGCTTGAGAGTCTTCTACAATCCCTCCCTTGCGAGATATGGCCAATTATCAATAACGGTTTCTCCCGCAAGGGAATTTATGCGGTGAATATTAAAATGCACTACCACCTCAGGCAGTTAAACTGTCATTGCATGATGTCAAAAAGCCCACTCCAACACTGACCTTATTTGGGATTAAACGCGAAATCTTCCGCTCTGTAGAATGTCATCTTACCACGAGGATATATCGAACTAAAGTATCTAGACTCTATTTTCAATAGTAGTTTCTCATGCATTAAGTTTTATAGGTTAAAAAATCAAATTTTGTACATAATTAATTTATTATATAATTTCGATTATTGATTTTGATTAAAATGCTATACAAAGATCATTTTCAAGGATATTACCAGATTTATTATGACAAAAAAAAAAAAAAAGATCATTGTAATCATTTTTACAAAAACTTCTCATATTGTTATTTTCAAGGAACAACTTTGATATACCCCCCAAAAATTAAGCGCCAGATCTGACACTCCCTACTGACATTTTAGGGTTGCTGTTTGTTATTTTGGTGTTGCCAATTTTGGTTTCTTCAGCTTATAGGTTTTTGCTGTAGTCAAATTTAGTATTTTCTAGTATTTTGTACCATTTTTTGAGTTTTTTTTTTTAAAGTTTTTTTTGTTATTAATTATTTGTATTTAGCTAGATTCCATCTTGGTGAGAAAAAAAATCGCCAAATTTCCAATTTGGCGACTTTATATCAAAGTAGTTCCGTTTTCAAATAGAGATTCTTGGGTCAATTAGTATTTCCCAAATTTTTTTTGACAGAAATATTTCATGTCATTTTATATAAATTCGTTGGCGCCTTTTTTTCCTCTTGTCACTAAGTGATGTGCAGAGAAATAGTATTTTACCTAAAATAAAGAAAGTAATTTTTCTATGCACTTTATTTTATGCTTTTATTAATGTATCTAAACAAAGGGAAAAATTTACCTTACTTTTGTAAAAATGTCAGCATTAACTACAGGTATTTTGGTTAATCTGCGTTTTAGGTCCCCTTCATCGCCAACTCACGAATTTGAAGGGTTTTCTCGCGCATGCTCAATAATTACTAGTTTGTTTTAGCCTTTTCATTGGTCGCTACTTAAATTTCACTTTGAAATAGCGGTAGAATTTTCGCCATGGCATCGGTGTTTTTGATAACGCGCCAAGGAGGAGACCTAAAGTGCATTTTCACCGGTATTTTTGTGCACCACAAATAAAAGTCAGTGTTAATTTAAAATATTTTATGATTTTTAGACAAAATACATTTCTAATTAATTATATTTTTATTTTATAAGAACATTATGCATAAAAGATTCAGGAAGTACTCAAACTTTTTTGAATGATAAATACATCATTACTTACACAAATCACATTAAATTACATTTTTATCTCATGATACCTTGTATTTCTGCATTTGAATAAACATTTCCCATTTCCTTTATCTCTTTTAAATTTTTTATGTAACGAAAATAATCTGATTTTTTAAAAATAATTTTTCCAATTGGAATTCAATACTGCATTATTGGAATTCAATAAAAGAATTTTATATTGTGTATTGAAATTTATAGAAACAAATCGATCATGTTTCAGTTACGGATGCAGTGGAAACACGGATAAAACTTCCAAATACTGCTTGAGTAAATAAATCAGAAACAGATTCATATTTATATTATTATAAAGGAAAAGACATCATAAACCATTAATTTCTTTATTTATTGCAAATTTTGCATTATATTTATTAAGTATAAGGAAAGTTTGCTACAGTTCATAGAAAATTCTATTATTTGAAAGTAATGAAAGAAATAATGGTCACGAACAGAAAACATTTATGATTAAAATGTTTCTATCGTTTGCAACATATTGTAAATACAAAAACAACCAATTTGAAAAATATTTTGATTTTATAAAACTCTTTGTTATTAAAATGTCTCTATTGTTTGCAGTTTAGTTAAATACAAAAATTGGCAAAGCAAAATAAAAGTTTCGATTTTGTAGAATTTTTTTATTGTTAAAATGTATCAATCGTATATAATGTTCTTTAAAAACACAAATAATAAATTTGAAATAAATAAATTGATTTGTTTTTTTAATTAATTGAATTTATTTAATTTTAATTTATTTAATTAATTTTTTTTAAAATTGAAGTGTTTCTTTTCAAAATGTCTCTATCGTTTGCAATATGAGTTGAGCAAGAAAAAAATAATTCGAAATCTTTTGATTTTGTAGAAGTTAATATTTTGAGTAATTTATTTATAGTTTCGTAATTAGTTTTATCTCTGCTCGTTTAATATATTATGAAAGATTGAGGCAGATAATTGTTTCATTCAATTATAATAAAGATCGTATGAAAGATGGACATTGTTATGATATTTTCACGCGCAATGAAGCAGAATTCTGGAGATATTTGTCGTATTAGTGGATAATTCGGACAGAATTATGAAGCAAGGTTGCATGGAATGTTGCTCCATAATGAAAGTGAGCCAAGAAGTATTTCGGCTATTACCATATGTAAGTTGGTTTATATGATGAGTGTTATTTCCTCACCAAAAATGCTTTTAGTATGTTACTGGGTAAATAAGGGTAAATGTTTTCGTGTATTGGAGTTTGTCACTTTTGCGAAGTAGTTTAGTGAAATTTGTTCATGGAGCAGTGAAGGTTATTTATATTAAAAATATTTCCTAATTTTCGGTATTAAGAAATTTTTTTATTAAATAAATGCACAATGTTTCTCTAACTTTAACTAAGTTAAGAAAAATTAATTTTCTTAAATAAGTATTACCAAAATAATATTATCGAGCAGTGTATTAAAATCAATCCTAAATAACTATTTAGAAAATGATAATGTATTTTAAATTTATTAATTATCAACAAATATCCCAAGAATAATCACTTTTACAAAATAACTTAATGAAATTTTTGTTGTTCATTGAAAGATATTAACTTAGATATTTAACATTTTTCAGAGCAAATTATTTACAAATTACTCCGTTAAATGATGTCTTTAGTTTAGCAATGCGTCAGTTCTAATCCCATCTAGAACTTTGATATTTGTAGTGGTATGGAATTCTTTATTGAACTATAGATCCTGGTTTCATTTGCTCTGGTGAGTAAAAAATGTCCGTTGAGAAGTAAAAGCTATTGAATGTTCATTATTTCCTAAATGTTTTGACAGAGAGCCAAGCTGGCAGCCGAAGGGATAGTGTAAACACTTCTGCCATTAGTTCAACAGTTTCTTGGTTCGAATCCTATCTTGCGTTGGATATTCGTAGTGATTCGGAATACACTTCGTAGGTCCTGGTCTAATTAGCCCTCGTGAAAAAAAATTACAGAAACGAACAAACCAAACTATCTTGGAGTGCGGAAATCGAAAATAATTAAAATAAATACTCCAAAAATAGAATTTCCACTTAACATATAAAATTTGAAGTAATATGTAATATTATTATATTCTGGAATATCATCTAACAGGGATATATTTAATAGTAACTGCTCATTGATCTCTTTAAATGTTGATTTCTTTAAAAATTATTGGTAACTTTTCTGCATTTAAGAAATGATTTTCAGTTAAGAGAGTGCTTTCTATTACTTTATTTTTATTTTACACTATTTAAAACCCATGTATCGGGCGAAATTTTATTACAATTTTGGCTTTCAGCTTAATATGTAAGGGGTTCATATCAGGTACATTTGCAATGGTTCCAAATCCATTATAAACAGTAAACTGAATTAATTTTCATGTGCAAAAATGTGAACCATAAAGCCAAAAATACCCAAAACTGTTGCAAACAAAATATATGTAAAATAAATTTAATTGTTATTTATATAAAAAATTGAAATTCGAACTTTTTTGATAGCTTAGGCAGTTTTATTTAAATATTCATCAGGAAAAGTCTTTTTTAAATACTTAATAAGTCATTAATCATGATCATATTGTAAAAATATTTTATTTAGTGAAATATATGATTAGAATAATTCTGCTTTTTTTGGATACCAATAAATTATTTATATTAAAATAATAGTATATAGTATTGCATACTAGTACTGTGATTTTAAGAAATTCATTTAGGATAAAAAAAATAATACATCAATCGAAACATAGTCTGGATTTAAATTATCGTTTCTTTATAAGCTTATATGAATTTTAAAGTAAATCTGTAAGGAAATGACATTTATAAATAATAATAATTTTAATATTCTGATTTTTTCAGATTAATAAATATGCAAATTTTAAAAAGCTATATATTTTCAAGAAAAAAAATGTGAATAAATTTACTTGATTTATTGATAAAAAATTATTTAAAATTGAAAAAAAAAATTAATAAATTAATCTAATTGCAGAAAAAATCCTTACAATCATGATATAAAATTTTAGAAAATAAAAAGAAGGTTTTAAGTCTGTTGACAATAGTAAATATTTTCTCTTATTATCATCATTTCATTATCATTATTTCAATAATTATCATCATGTCAATATAGCATTATACACAAAAATTATTATTCTGAGATTGCTATTGGTATTCTTAAGTACCTCTTAACTGAAACCAGTTGTAGGAAGCTGACGTTCTTCTGACTAGAAGGTAACAAGTTGGATACTTACACTCACTGAAGACAGTCGTATTAAGAAGATTTATGTACGTTAATTTCAATTCGTGACAGAAGTGATATACTTTTAGAGCCTCGCATATGATTTTTGAATTAACCACATTTATTGTTATGCTTAAGGTTTCCCCCCCCCCATTTCTTTGTCAGTAAATGTAAGCAGCCGGAAACATCTTGCAAAAAAAGAAAAAAAACACACACACACACACACACATTGATAAGCAATATTATCTAAAGCATTTTTGTTAGTTTAGGAAATAATATTGTTAACGAATAATGTAAAATAAATATCAAATTAGTATTAAAAATAAATTTATTTTTCATAGAAGATTATAATTTACTTAACATTAGATGCAAATTTAGTTAGAAAAATTATAAAAGTAAGATTGAATTTCAGAACAAAGGAAAATTGTAAGAAATTTGTATCAGAGATGTTATTTTTAAATGGTTTCTTAAAAATACCATTTAAATGTATTGAACACATCGTTCTATTAATATATATATATATATATATATATATATATATATATATATATATATATATATGTGTGTGTGTGTGTGTGTCTAAATTTATTCAGAAATATTATTTTGTTATCTTAACCGTGGAAGTATATTAATGATTAAAAATTTTATATACGCTTGTGATTATATAGTGGAGAAAAGACTCATTTTGGTGTCCAAAAGGTAATGGGTTTGATACCGAATCCGGAATTCACGGTTCAATGTTTGAAATTGCGATGTGTTTTATTATTTTGGGTTCCAGTTTGGCTGAAAATGTAGTTAACTTGGTAAATAGAAAAGGTAAATATGTTACTTATATCTTTTATCTTTAAACAGTTTTATGATGAGGAGGCGGGGAAAATTTAGCAGGGGAGATCTTTATTATTGAATCAAGAATCTATCAAGTTTGATACCTGATCCCTCTGAGTACCTCATGAGGTGAAGATCAATGAGGTAATCATTCCTTAGGATTTAACAGTTAGAAGCAAGAGTCTAAATGGAGGATACTAGCTCATATGTTGACTTAGTCATTTTATAATGTATACAGTTAGATTATATCTGTGCTTAGGAGTTTAATTTTCTGAAATGGATTGTCAGATATATATTTAAATAACATAACCTTATATTAATGAGATCCACGATGACATGGTTGGGAAAGTATTTGTTTTCCTTACCTGAAGGTTGCGAGTTCGATTCTGCGTGTTGGACCAACTGGGAGATTCTTTATCTTCTAAAAACATAGATTGTGATCCCATCTTTCTTCCAGTGAAATGAAAAATTTTGGGATGGCAGCTAAAGTCAGTGTCTTCTGCTTGATGCTTAACTTTTAAATTACGAAGATCCAATCTCATTCTAATGTTTTAATTGACTGAATCAACGTGGAACTTATGCCTACCTTCAAAAAATGTAAAAATGTAGCATTCATATAGCATTTTATTAATATAAGAAAATACTATCAGTTAAGCCATCACATGATAAAATGAATCATATTTTCATGTAGCAACAAAATCCAGTGGTTATTTCTCGTTCTAAATACATTTTAATCAAATTTCTTTTAAAATAGTTTGCTAGATAAAATGCTAAGATGATTTCTATCAAATAAGAGAAATTCTCTCAACTCCCAGAATAAAATAAAGGGAAAAAATTTTTACCTTATCATTTAAATAAAGGAATAATATCTATCTCCTTACATCAGCTTAACAATTGATAAGGGAATAATGTTTCTTTCATCTCTGGAATATGAATGGCTTCTCAGAACAAAAATACGTCATGAGTTCACTGACCTGAAGTAATAGATTAGAAGTGTACTAAAAGACTCCTGGGGAAAAAAAGGAGTTCGGGATTTCCATTTACCATAATTATGATTTGTGGGTATGAAACGGAGAAAGAAGCTTTCATTTTATTTGATCAAACATTAGACTGGTTCAATACGAATTTTTAGCATTCACTTGAGAAAAAAATTTAATCTCGTTTCAGCAAAAAATCCCACTGGAGAAAAGCTGAGAAATGAAAATTTTGAATACGACAATAATTTTCCAATTATAATAACTACTTTGCGAGGGATATTCACAAAAATATTCTTCAAGATATTGTTGAGTTCACTGTGGCGAATGATTTAATCAAGTTCTCATCAATTTTTGTTTTCAAAAAAGAAAAACAGGAAGTCTACATTGTGTTTGTTTTTCTTGCTAGCACATTGGCTGTATATATATTGTTTTTTCATAAATCCTTAACACAAGCAAAAAAGTAAAACAGAAATTAATCTTACAGGTTAAAGTTATACACAATCACTTCAGATATTTTTATTGGAATTTTATAATTTTTCTGTTGATAAAACTTTCTTTATTTTGAAGATACGCATAAACCAAGCCTTTTATCTATCGTAGCTTGTCTCAATTATTTATTGTATTTAAGTACGTTCTTTAAAAACCAATATGTCACTAGGTATATGTCGCTATGCTGTCTTCATTGACATCGGAATACTTATTTAAATGGTTTAATAAATATTTTCATATGCATATTTCATGATTCTACGATAGGATAATGAATTTACTATATTGCAGTAAATACCCGAATTATTCTTTTATATTGATTTATAATAAATTAGACAGGTAAGATCTGGTACATTGTAGTTGTCTGTTTCTTACTACAGCAAGCAAGATTCAAAGAGCTGTCGACAACAACGATACCAGTGTTGTGACGGTGGCATTAGCCAAAGTGTTTTATTTCTGCTTTTTACGATTTAGAAGAGTTCCAAATTGGTAATTTAAATAAATTACATATACAGGAAACATATTTATCATACAAGAAAATTTAAATGCACAGCATACATATTTCAGAGGAACAGTTCATGCACTCTGGAGTTCTTCACCGGCGATAAACAATCGACTTTTTGCAACACTTGTACATAGGGGTTGTAAGTAAAAAAAGGAGATATATCGCCAAACTGGCGATGATTTGCAGATGTGTTGTCTTTGATGGCCTTACAATTAAATATTTTTTGGGTACAACCCCAAATATTCGTTTTTCTATAAGTGGTCTGGACATGTTAGCCCCAAATGAAATACATCTCAACCGTGTTCAAACGGTGGAAGATTCGATTTCTGATCCAGTTGAAGACTTGGATGATGAGCGAGAATTAGCCAGTTAAGGTTATTTGTCCCTCTAATGGTGAAACATAACAACGAGGTTACCAATTCTGATATAGACCTCGTCATTTGTTAATATTTTAAAATTACATGGATGTTGTTTCTGTTTAAAAGCTTCAGTCGGTATTAATAAACAGATAAAACTGTATTATGGCTGTATCTAAATAATATAACCTAATCTAACAAGTAACCTAGTGTGTTTGGCTTTTGCTCTCATGCGCAGACACATATCTTACAACTGCTTTTGCCAATGTTTCCAGCAAACACAAACCTATCGGCAACTGGATGGGCCATAATTGGCAGTGTCGGGTACGAATCGGCATTGGAATGGTGATTTCGAAACAATATCAGTTCCGTATCGGCAAATGACATCAAAAATTTGAACTTTAGTGTTATTGGAAACAAGTATCGGTCCTAACTGCCGACAAATTGTGAATGTCGTCTGAAGATATAGGTTTGATACTTGCATTCTGATTCAGGGCCGAATATCATATGCGTTATCGGTTCTGTTGCGGAACTGCTTAAGTCAGTGAAACCATCAATTCAAGCTATGAATTCAACACTATCATAGTCACAAAAGTAGTAATGGTAATAATTCAGAACTCATGAAACCGTAGGATACTGTTTTTTTAAATTTTCATTGTAGTTTATAATTTTTAAGAAATCCGTCTATTCAAAACAGCATCAATAAAACGCGATAATATATTTAGATTTTGATAATCATGAAATGGGTTTCATCAGCTTTTATCAAAATCACAACGAAATACTGATTAATTATCAAAATTTAGATAGACTGATACACTTGATTTTTCTTCTATTACCTTTGTGACTATTCTTTTGAAAGCAGTCGTTATTTGAAATTTTCTTATCGCTTACGTAAAGCAGTTAAATATTTAAAATAATCAAGTTCTCTCTGTAAGTATATTATTTATTAAATTATACTGCAATATGCCCTTTTAAAGAGTTTTATACAGAGCCAATATACTCTTTTATATTTTAAAGAATTTGCTTGCAATAAAAATAAAAATTTTTTTTTAATAAATTTGATTGCAATTCACTATATATGAATTGATACATTAAATGCCCTTTATGTTCATTATGAAACCTTTCCATCTTTTGTCGAGCGTGTTTGACTTTTTAGTGGCAGTACCGAAAGTCATTTTAAAATGTTTACATGCTCATAATAGAGAATCATTTTCCCAGGAGACTTGTTGAGAAAGCCGTCTTCTCGTAATCAAGAGGTAATGAGTTCTATACCTGACACGGCCGAAGATACATTGTTATTAATTAGAGTTATTAACGAGATTAATTGTAGTTATTAACGAGATTGGAGCTTTTAGTATAGGCTGTAATTTCCATGTTCTTTCACAGTTGTAGCGTAAAATGGAGAGGTCTTCTCAGTAGTCGACCTTGTCAGTTAACGGTGCTCAAATTTGCTGAGTTGTTTTTGCATAAAAATTGAAAATCCGAGAAACTCCTCTTTTTTGTAAAACGTTTCATTTTTAATTTATTTAATGAAGTGATTAAAGCTTTTCCATATTTCTTAAAGTGAAGAACAGTTATATGAGCTCCAAAAATTAGTTTTTGTAATTCAACAAATTGCTTCTTTGGAAAAAATATTCATAACAAACATTTTATTCATGAAATACTAAATAACAAATACAACAATGGAAATATGAAATAATAAGAGCGGGTAAACTAAATTTTGAATCTTGTTATGTTAATTTCAGATTATATATTAAGTTCTAAAGGTTTATTAAATAGAAGGAATATTTATTTGTGTATGTGTGAAAAGTAAGATCAGCTGAATGATATTTTAACAATCAACGTGATAGTAATTTTCAAAATGTTTTCGTTAATGAAAAGATTTCTTATTAACTAATGTGGTTGCCTAACAGTATTCCATTCTTTATTAATATAGTAACACTAATATTTTCTGATATTATTTTGATTAATTGAGCATATTGAAAGCATGATTGCGTTTTTTATTTTAGAAAACTGATAATTGCATATAATAAATGCAAACAAACTTAATTGCTGAGTTCAGAATCAAATATTTGGCTTTTGTTTTTGAGCAAACGTAGTATAGTAAATATTCTCCTTTTCTATTTTGGGTTAATTTCCAGTTATTGCGCTAATTGTACGGTACGCATATATACAACGGTACGTATGTATACAATTATAATTAATTGTATATAATATTGTATAAAATTATATTATTTCTATAAAATAATATAATTTTATATTATATTAATTGTATATTGTATGATTATATTAATTGTATAAAAATAGCGTACCGTACACTGGGATACAGCCCTATTTTGTTTAAAATGAAAAATAGAAATGTATTCAGAGAAAAAAGATAGTCAATAAGATATCGTTTTCAAAGTGAGTTTAAAAATTAATAGTTATAAGTTTAATAATTTGCAGATTTTATTTAAGGAAAACAATTACTAATATTTTGTTGTCATCTGGCAATAGTCAATATAATAAGAGCAAACCAAACGATTTTATTTCATTTTATTTAGAATTATTTCCGATTTAGAAGTATATGCGATTGTTAACTATTTCTGATTTCTATTTTGATATCTTGACATTATAGAATATCATTATTATATTTTAAATGAACAGTATAAATATGTAAGTACACCTTTTTAAGAACATTTTTATTTTAATTTTTTTTTTAAATTTTATTAATAAATATTAAAGTTAATAATAAATATTAAATTTAATTTCAATTTTTCATTGAATGAAATATTTTTATTTTTGGAATTTCTTGCATATTTTATTCAATTAGCCATACCTTTTATATATTTCTCAGTAATAAAATAATTTTTAATTAAAATTTAATTTCCTTTTTATAATAAATCTTCACGTTGTTTGTTTATAAAATAAAAATTTATGTTATACTGTTCTATTATAATTTAAAAATGTTTTAACGAAAATTTAAGATTCTAAACTTTAAGAGCATTTAAAACTTACTTAAATATTTCAATATAACATTAAAATATTTAATCAAGAAGTAATTATTCAAATATAACATGTTTAAATATAGATAATTATTTATTTATGATTTACATATTCTGTCATAACATGTTTCAATATTTAAGGATACTTATTTGTTCTGAAATAATTATAAATTATGTTAAATGATGAAACTAAATAACATAATTAAAGGGGAAATTTAAGAATCAGACTCATGGTGATTTTTTTTTCTTTGGCAGTTAGTTTCATAAAAACGTGAGGAAAATCATATCTCTCTTCTTATACTTTTATTGCTTTATTTTGGTTTTTCTATTTTAAAAGCCAATATTGTAATTTATTCACTTTTTGTATCATATGGACATATTTCTAAAGTAAATTAAAAAGAATATTCTCTATGGATATATTTATCTTCTTTCTGATCTAGCCTTATTTTTATTATTTTTTAGCTTTCCCATAGTTTTAATTTTGGGGTGTAAAAATTATGGCTTGAAAATATTTCCTAATAGTTATAGATAAAAAAATATTGCATTTCTTTTCTTACCACCAGTTTTACTATTGTTAGGAAAATAATCTCAATAGAATTAACGGTAAAAATTTACTGTACTGTCGCTCTTGGCAACTAAATTGCTAAAATTCTCGCCAACTTCGCCAAGTAGGGTCAAACAAGGTTTGAAAACAAAAAGAATATTCCATTTTTCATTGGTTGGCTTCCTTTTTATCAGAATCTACTATTTTTCATTGATCGGAATTCCTCATCTGTAATTGGTCAGAATTGGCTGGGTTGCCAGAAAATGTTATTTATCGCCAACTTTAGAAAATCGCGCCAAGCGTGATCGTACAGTAAATCTGAGCCGAATTAATATTATATCAGTTTTCTATACTGTCTAAGCTATTTTTTATAACATATTTTTCATTTACAATAATTTTATTACCAAATAGATTTCATCAAAAATATTTTAATATAGAAAGAATATTTTAATATAGAAAGAATATTTTAATATAGATAGAAATATCGAATTTCCGGAATATATGTGGGGTTAACAATTTTTTTTCAAAGAACTATCTAAATTCTATTTAAAAGTTAACTTTCAAATCTCATCAATAAACTGTAAATTGTAAAAAACTTAAACTTGTCGCCTAGTTATAATTTGTAAGTGATTTGGATACTTGCTCATTATTCCATCCACTACTACCACTCACACACACACACACAAATGTGGTACCAAATGTTGCAATATAGGGAGGACACAGAACTTTAGAGTTATATTTTTTATTCTTAGTTCATATAATTTTTAATTTCATGATTATATTTTTTGTAAATGTTGCTGTTTAAGCATTGAAATATGAATTAAAAATAAAATTTCTATAATGATTTATACTAAAGCCTTTTTCACCCTCTCGTCTGAAAAAATTAATTAAAATTTGCACCATTTGGTGACATATTTTTTCCTTTAAATGGTCGACGAGAAAATAGATGATGAGATAATAAATAAATATCGTCATTTGATATTTTCATTTTCAGATTTGATAAATCAAACGGTCCTTAAAAAATGCATTTTAATAATACGTACTCTATTATAAATAGCCCTTTTTGTTTCATTAAAAGTTTTCATTAAATTATGAAGAAGACTCATTTTTTATTGTTTCAGAAAAAAAATTGGTTAATTTTGCTAACAATCTTTTGATGAAATTATGTTTTGATATAATTAACTTTGTGTTAAATAATTTATTGTTTTCCCCCTTTAAGCAATTTTTTGTATGTTTATTTAGTTTTTGGTAATTTAACTAGTTAAAATTAAATTAAATATGAGTTAAACGTTTTATCTAATTTATTTTTAAACTTATTCTATATAAGTGTTCTCATGTTACTTTATTTATTTTATATTTTTATGATTTTAGAACTAAATTATTTAATTTGAACCACAATATGTGCTTTACTAAAAAAATTAGTTTTTGAATTATGTACTTGTTTATGATCATTCTATTGAAAAAGGAAAAAAATTAATCTTTATATTATCGAACAGAATAAAGATGAGAAACTAGCGTGCATAATTTTTTAATGTTCAATGTTTTGATTCAAATCGAAAGACTAATCTCACTGATTTGTCTAGTATATATTCCAATACCAAATATGTCTTAATGTTCTCACTTAATGATAATTTTATTCTTCTAAATTGTAGCGGTAGCCAATTATAAATACAATAATAAAAGCACAAACTTGAAATGCTTAATTTCCTTTTCTTTATATGATAATATAGTTATATACATATTACAAAATAGTAAATAAAGATATGAGCCTAAAAATTTGTTATTGAATAAAAACAATTTAGTTTATTTAAGAATTATATAATGCATAACAAATTTTTCTTGTTGGTGATTTAAATGTAAAAATTGTGAGAAATGGAAACTTATCATATAATATATGAAACATGGCGGACTTGGCGTATCAAAAATTTTTCAATTTCATTGTTGCATTAAAATGAAAATAAATGTAATAGAAATATGCATAAATATTATATCTTCCCTTATATAATACGTTTATCCTTTTTCAATATCAAAGAGTAATAATAACAAAAAAAAATACATATATATATATAGTTCCAAACTATTTTCTTTTTATTTTGTTTTATTGTTGTGTGGTTTTACTCTAAAATAATTTAATTAATTTTTGGTGTTATTAATTGAAAGCTTAAAATAAAATTAAAAAAAAATAATTTTGAAACTTTAGCAGAATTGTATGAATTAAAAGCAAAATATATTTTAATACATTTTTTGACATTTTTTTAATAAAAATTTTCTGACATTTTTTTAATAAACAAATTACTGGAAATTAGAAACAATAGATTTTGCTAAAAAAGCACTATTCAGTTAATACTCTCTCTCTTTCTCTAAATATTTTATTTAAATAAATTATATTTGAGAGCCTTTTACTGATTTTTATAAATATTGTATTATTTAATATTTTATTGTTTATAAAAAAAATTAATTTCAGTCATTACTACAAATGACAAATATGGAAATAGCATTTTAAAACATTGCACTTTTAATATGTATTTTATGTCAATTATTTCTAATGTCAAATATAAGTAGGAAAAATGTCTCCTTTAGAGACCACAAATTTTAAATAAAAATGCTCCCTAATGACCCCTTTTTTGAAAATGGAATTTTTTCCATATAAGTATAGCATTAAAAGTTCGCTAAAATAGTAATTACTGGCAACCATTTAATGTTCATGGAGCTATTAGTGCTTTATAAAAAGGAGCATTTTTCTTATTTATCAAAATCATAGAAAAAGGCGAAAAAGTTTTTTCAATGAATAAAATGAAGGCATAATTTTGAATGCATAAGCGATGAAATTTTATATAAATAAAACAAATGCATATTGTGACTCAATTTTTTATTTGAAATATATAACTTAATAATTTTGAGCTCATATTGACAGAAAAGAATATTTTTTAATTTTAATATTTTAATCTTAATTTTTTTAAGTAATTAATATAACCTTATATTTTTTCAATCCATATTTAATTTAATTAATTTTAATCCGTATTAATTTAATTTCATTATTTTGTTCTTAAAGTTCTGAAGTAATTAATAATCTTTATATTTTGAACCTGTCGTAATAGAAAGTCTTTAATCTCAATATTTCAATTTTTTATCCTTAAATTATTAACTCATATTCTTGAACTTGAGGTAAAATGAATTGCGAAATACAGATATTTTCATCTGTCACTAATATTTTCATT
Organism: Latrodectus geometricus; assembly: GCA_026290005.1. NCBI lineage: Eukaryota > Metazoa > Arthropoda > Arachnida > Araneae > Theridiidae > Latrodectus > Latrodectus geometricus. The sequence continues at coordinate 280,765 of JAPDSC010005291.1, forward strand.
TTAACTATGATTCTTCATATTTTTTAGGCAGTATCTATATGATAATTTTTTATCTTTTAATACATCAAACGAAACAATATAACATAATCTTCAGCTGTTACTGTTTGAAAAAAAGACTATTCTGCAGTTCCTGTATTATCTTCTTAACAATATATCTTCATGTTGTCTTGCAATTAAATGGGAAAATTCTACAACCTTTACATTTTTATCTGAATATTTATATCTGCACAAAGTATTCTCATATATTTTTACCTGCAGCGACATTTTATTTGAATAGTGGCGTGGCCTAATATTCTTAAAACCACCTTATAAAAAAATTGTTGTGTGTTATGTGTACCTTACTGTCCGCAAAACAAGACAGCAATAACAATGTAAATGTGTACAATATATTACATGATAAGACTGGAGTTTTTTTCTATTTATAATAAGTTATAATAATTATAATACTTATAAATGTTATAAAATATACTTTATAATAGTTACTCTTTTCAATCATTTCATGATGTAACTGTGTTTGAATTTACACCAGTGAGTGCATTGTTTTTTCCTTTTCAATTTATATCTCCTGGGTGCATGCCCCCTCTAACTTTTGAATTTTAGCATTTGCAAAATGTTGTAAGCTGTTTCCTTCATACATAAAATAAACGGTAAATAATTTAATTACATAACAATCTAAAATCTTTTAAAATTTAACAGATTAGAAAAGGAAACTTAACAAAATGCTCTAAACAGACAAGATTTTTAAAAATTAGAAAGTTACTTTTAATCAGAATAAGATGAATCATTTAGAAAAAAATAGTAGTAAAAATGAAATATAAGTTATATATATAATTACAAACTATGTAAGAAACAATATGTTACTTAATTTATCTGAAAATAAGAAAATGTAATTGATTTTGAATAAAACTGCTCAATTCTCTTGTATGGTGAGAAAAATGCAGCTTCATGAAAGAGTTTGTAGAATACCTCTTTACTACTTCTCTGTTATGTATGTTCAAAGAAAGTAATTACGCCAAAGAGGGAGGGACACAGCAGAATAATGGAAACATTTTTTAAATTCTCCATGTGCGTTTGATAGATAATTACTTCTCGTTTGTGTGAGACATTTCTTTCAAAAGTAAGTTCTGATCTCAAGAATATATGATTGTGACAGCATTTTTTTCTTCTTTCTCTACTTGATAGCGAATAATATTCGTAAAGTATTCTGGGTGCGAATTCCTTTGTTCATTTACTGGTTGAATAGGAAGGGAATCATTTTAACTTTGAGTGGAATGTACATGTTTTTTTTAAGGGATTTTACATTAAATTGACAAAAATATTGCTGTGATTATCTTCTTGTTTGAATATCTTCATAATTATGCCATGGAAATATATGTAAGCGTATATAAAACTTCTTCACACAAAAACATTGTAATAACACATATTTCTCATGACAGCTTGTACATTAGACGCTCATTTTTACAAGACTCTCCTTCAAGGCTAGTCAATATCCTGGCACCATTGACGCAATGATAAATTTAACTCCCAATTACAAGATAAAAATTTGCAAAATCTCTTTTTTATGAACTTGCTTTTGTGACAAATAGTTTTCTTTTCTGTTTTTTATAATCTGATATTTTTTCAATTTTTTTATGTGATTTCCATTTTATATGACCGTTGAGAATTTGATTCAATCTTGAATAATGAAGCTGCACGTTCTGGCATTCCAGACAGTGTGGGAACAATAGTCGAAGACACAGGGATATCAGACATTTGATGGGAAAGAACTGTGGTGTCTAAAATTAAACTTTTTTGTTCCAAGTACGTAATAGCGCAAAAATGTGAAAATATTCTTCTCTTCTCTTCGTACGTGAGAACAAAGAAAGGGGGGAAAACTCTTTAAAAGTTTGTGTTCTCTTGTTCTATCGTTAGTTTTGTTTCGTTTATACATTTCGATTTATGAAGATTCGTTTGTCGAAAGACTTTGAGCCGAATTCATTGAGGATTTACCGCAGTTGAAAAAACGAATAAATGTGTTTATCAGTTGAAGCATAAAAGGAAATTTTTAAAAATGGAAGAAAAAATGATGAATATGAAAAGATTTCAAGAAAAATGTACGAAATTCCAAAGAACAGCCTCCCAACGATTCTAAAAAATCTGAAAAAAAAATATTTTTGAATATTTTTGTGATGGCAAAAGTGCTTCCTCTCAAAAATAATCTAGAGAAGCAAAACATCCTAAACTGGAAAAAGCTTTGCTTTCATGCTTGAAAAAAATTATCATTAATGTTGACGGTAATGTTACTAAAGAGAAATTGAACTGCTTTGCTTTGAAGCTGAACATAAAGATTTCAAAGCATCAGATGTGAGTATCTGAGACTAAAAGCATGACATGCTCAGAGCTTCAGAAAATTGTGTGGTAAAGTGCAATTAATAAAATGAAAATAATTTTTTTAATAATGAATCTGCATGTTTTTATTATAGTGCATTTAAATATTTCTTTCGAATAGTATTTTATTTATAAATAAAAAAGTTTGGTAAAAAAAATCAGATCTTAATAATCTATACATTATTTTTCTATTTTACAAACTGTTTTACAGGTTTTACGAGTTTGTAAAAACAATCGTCTACAATTGTAAGAAATTTTAGGTAAAATAAATCTCACAAGAATCTTCCTTATTTTGATTCTAATTTAAAATTCATATTTTGTTAGCATTGTGTTAATAATTATATATAATAAATATTTTATGTGAGTTTGTGCCTTATAGAATATCACAAACTGACAAGTGTTAAGTACAAAGATTAAGAATATATTAGATAAAATTATATTCTTGCTTTGAATCAATATATGTTTTGATTGTTAAGTACTTATTTATATTTCATCTCTAGCAAAGAAGTTTCTCCCATAAAATGTGTATACTCTTAAATATTGAGTATTTTTCCGTACTCATAATGAATGTCACACTAGTTTAATTTGTTTGTGATTTGATACTTTTGATATTTAATTTTAAGATGGTATTTTTAATTATTTATAGATCTGATTAACTCTGATCCTTTATGGAATTAATTTAACATTCTAAAATTGATTAAATTTTAAGAAGTGGAAAAATCTTCATCACTTTGTTTAAGGGAATTCCACTTGATATTTTTAGATGTATAAAGAAATAGATTCCCTTTTGCTTCCATTGACAAACGTTGAAATAAATTAATTCCAGTCTCTTTTTATGGATAACTTAATTTTAATTAATTAATGAAATAAAAAATTTTCTGATAATTTGTGTCTTAAAATTTTTTTAGCAGATATAAATTCTAATGGACTTCCATCAAAATTTCTCTCTAAAACTTAATCATAAACGTATTTGCCTAGTAAATATTATTGTATGGCTATCTTACTTTACCAACGACATCAAAAATTTAACTTGTTAATTAAGTATTGCTCTTCCTGTAATTTTCAAGAATGAATAATTTTCATGAATGTAATTAAATATAATTTTCAGTCTAATATTAGTCAGGATTCTGCAAGTTATTTAAAAAGCAACAATCAATAAAATAATAAAAATTTATTTATTTTTAAATTATCTTATACGGATTACGTACAATTTACTATCCTTGTTCGAAAGAGTAATTTAGTCTGAAAAAATATTTGTAATATTTATAATTTTTGGAATTTAAACTCGATTTCGAGTTAATGTTTCAAATATATCTTTCATATACTACTTTATACGGCTAAATAATGTAATATATTTAAACTGCATTCATATAATCACTTCAAAAATTTAATGAATTATATTTGTTAATTATTTTAATATTAAAATAATTATTTTTGGAAATATAAAACATTTCTTAAGAGATCTTGTAATAAACTTAAAAGCAATTACTGTTTGAATTTCTTGTTGCGTGAGATAAAGACCAATTAATTTTAATGGATTGCAATTACTTTTTAATTTCCTTTCTTTCAAAATATCAATTATATAATTAGTTTAATTAAATCACAAATATAAAGAAAAATTTCTCCTTGCTAATTTAACTACTTTTCATTACAACTTTTTTGTAGAATAATAATTAAAGTTATGTTTCTGAAGCTATTCAATAAATATTAATTATTTTCAAAGTAAAACCGTGTTCAATCTCATTAATTTAATTATGTCAATTCTTGTTCCTTGTTTCAGTTATAAAAATATAACTTGCAAATGATTACTTTTCTGGTAGCCGAAATTGCTCTAGAAATATAATAAATGCTTATAATAATATAAAGATGAATTTATTTAGTTAAAAATAAAGCGGCATGTGAATAAATGCTTTAATAAAATCAGATTTATTCAAATCAATTCTATCAAGTAATTTTTATTTATTGGAAATTTTTATTAATTTTATATATTTGAACTATTTGACAAATAAGTATTTGAAACCATTTTCCATTGATTTGCTTCAGTAAGATGATGCATTTGTGTTTAAAATTATAAAATGAATATTATCTTTAAATAAAATTTTCAATCGTATTAATTTAATTATGCCAATCATCTTTTCCTTTTCATTTATTTTTTAAATATACTTCGCTTATAAATTTTGCTTTAGTGAATTTAAATTTTCCATGATAATAACTAGTTCGATTGCTTACAATTTATTCAAAATGCTTACAATTATTTAAATGTAGTTTTATTCAATAAATCTATTATTTATGAAAATGACGGTTTTATTTAGTCAGTTTTATTTAATTTTCTTATTAATTTAAGAACTTCAATATATTAAATTTATAAAAGTATAAATAAAGCTTAACACAATTTTTAATGAAGGATTAAAAACAAAATCCAATTTCATTTTATAGAAAACTATTTTAGATTCAATCGCATCAAGATTTAATTTGATCCAACAATAGATTAAATGCACAGGAATCAATAATTAATACTAACAATAAATGACTATTTTGACTAAATTGACATTAAAAAGTAATTATTTTCAGCCATAATTTATTTTAAAACACTTATAATTGATATAACATATTTGTAATGTTTTTCACGGAGTAATGGATACAATTGATTTCTTTTTAAAAATTTTATAATAATAAAATATATACAATCAAGTTAAAATTTTTATTTAATTTTATTAAAATTAAGATCTACGTAATAAAAACTGGTAGCAAAGAAGATGTTCAACATATTGTATATGTTTCCCTTATAAGCACAGATGTTCCTAAAATGTTAGTAAATACTTATGGTGTTTGTTATGTTAATATTTATAATATTTAAAGTTTAATATTTTACTTTATTATTCATATTATTATATATTTCAGTATTTCATGCTAAGTAAATGTGCAGCAGACCATAATAAACTGTATGTTGTTTTTTAATAATTTTTTCACAATGATTATGAATTTTGATAAAAATAAATAAGAAAAATATTTAATTGCGACAGTGCATTCAAAAAAAAATGTTCAAAATTAGACAGCATTGTGTTTTTACAAAAGCTCTAACTTTTGTTAAAAATAAATAAAGAAATTGCCTAGCTTTAAGATTATTTTCCAAATAATTGTATGTGGTCAGAATTTTTTTATTATTAGCTGTAGATTGCATAATGAAAAAATACTAAAAAGCCCCTTTTCATAACTTTTTTTAAAACTGAAACTTATTTCATAAGTACTTCTTTAGTTTTCCTTCATCATGAATAGTGAGTGTACCTTAAATAGGCTGAATTTCTTAAGAAGATGTGATGCCAAAAAAATTTAATATTTGCTTTAAAAAAAGAACACTTTTGTAAACATTTATTTTTGATTAATACATAAAAAATGAAAAAAAGTTAAAAGGTGTGTAATGATAGACACTTTAATAAGACTTCTTGCTTAAAAGGCAGAAAGTATTAAAAAAATTTCTTTTCATTTTTTTTATTACCAATAAGTGCATGTTAAATAATGTGAGTTTTAAAAAAACATATTTGGCGTAAAAAATGGGGTTTTCAAGCAAACTAAATGAAACTTTTTTGTGGTCATTTATTTTTAATAAACATGCATAAAAGATTGAAAATAACTCTTTGGATCGATAATAATTGATACTTATCAACATAAGACATTATTTTATGAGCAAAAAGTACTGAAAGGTATTTTCTTTTTTTTCCAAAAGTAACTATATTTTGAATAACTTGACTTACACAAAAATATATAATTTCAAAAAATATACAAAAATAAGATAACAAGAAATATTGTGTTATTTTAATTTCAATAAATTACATAAAAAAATTAAAATATTTCATTAATAAATGATATTTAAGTGAATATAAAATTATCATTAATAAAACATAAAATAAAAAATATTTTCTTAGCTTTTTTTAAAGGTACGAAGATTTGAATAGCTTGATCTTTTAAAAAAATATAAATTTGATCTTTAAAAATGAAATATTAAAGTAAGAAAACAAGATGTCTTTATTGATTATTTATTTTTAGATTTAAAATAATTCACTAGCATTGCAGTAATTGATAATTAAGTTAATATAAAACTTTTTATATTTCTCTAACAGAATGCATCTGAATGTTTATTGCTTTTTCTTTTTGAATAAATTTCAGCTTGTTTTTTAAAAAAAATATATTTGATGTCATAAATCTAAATATGAAAATAAAAATTAAAAAAAAACTATTATTCGTGATCACTTTCTTTAATAATTACAAATAAAAGATTTAATTGAATTCTTTAGCTCTAAAATGATTAATATTTATGTCAGCGTTTTCTTTCATAAGAAGAAAGTAGTAAAAATTATTTTTTTTATTGTAAGAATATTTTGAATATTTTCATTTTTTAAAAAAAATATGTGTGATTTCAAAAAAGTAAATATGAAAATAAGTCATGCGTCTTTTTTGATCATTTATTTTTAATAAACACACATAAAAGATGGAAAAGAACTCAGTAGCTATGCAATATAATCGACACACTGAATTAGACTCTTTTTGACAACAAACGTTGGGTTGTGACCAGGAGACATCAACATGAGCCGGCCTCTGTAGGAAAAGTCACGTGATACAAACCTTTGCAAAGGCTCTATGCGAAAGGATGCAAATATTGCAGTACAGAACTACAAAACATAAGCTTTGTGCAATAAGGTAATAATATATTGTCAACAGTAATAAATTCTTATATTACACAACAGCGTACAGTTTTAGTGAATATGGTAATGAACATTCATATAGTACATTAAAACATGTAAACTCAAGTGCATTATTACACACTTACTACAACATATAATTCCTTTTTTATTTCTTTCTGAATCTCACACACAAGGATCCGTTATAATAAACATGGTATACAAATTTGAGTAAATAAATAAATTAAGATACATTTCCTTTAGAAAGAAACAAAAACTTAGTTTTGTCAGAAGCTAAAAAGCATATCAATAAAACAACTTTAAGAAATTTTGTTTTGAATTTAGATATTTTGATAGCATGGAGATTTTAAATAAGGTCTCAATAGCATTTGGACATCTAGTATTTTTCTTCCTTGAAAACAAATAAAAAGTTGATTAAACATGTCTCAGAAAGGAATCTTCAGGAAAACTTCTAAGTTCGCACCTTGATTCAGGTGCAAGTAGAAATACAATATTTGTCTTCTATTACCAAATATTGAATTTTCCTCTCTAAGCACAAAGTTATTAGTCTTCATATCAACAATTTATGGGTTGGATATTCACCTGATGCTTGAAAATTTTCAGTAATTTGGAATCCACTTAAAACTATAGGCCTAATTAGATAATACCTTGTGCAAAAATTTATCATAGTGTAACAAACAAATCAAACTAAATAAACTGTCGTAATTATTTGATATCGAAGTTAATAGATGAAAATATGACACATGTACGTATAAAATATAAATTTTATGCTTAAGTACTTCAATTTTATTTTCTCAAGAATATTTTAATAAATCCTGTCCTATATTCAAAATAACTATTATTTTCATTACATGAAAAATTGGAAAATTCTTTTATCATTCATTCCAATGTTACATAAAAAGTCATTTTACTTATGGTGTTGAAAACATGCCATCTAATGTTAAAGCAGAGGCAAAATAAATTTTAATTTTTATCACTTCAAAATAAATCTTATAAAGAAAACAGCTGATATTAAGAAGCATTTTGCTATGCAAATTTGAGAAATGTGTTAAATACTTTGCTTATACATAATTGCTAAATCAATAAACGAAAATCCCATCAGATTCCAAATGTCGATTCTTATTCGAAATGCTATAAATAACTGACACTCAGTTCTTATCTTCTTTGCACATTTGACAACATTTTTGATTACCAAAATTTTATTTAATCTAACAATAATATACCTTCTTTGATTCATCAAATTTGTTCCCTCTATGTTGATACATATAATAATACGAATTTCAAATATATTTAATTTTTGGTATGCATTCCCATAAAAATTATAAATTTTTACTAACAAGAAATATTCTCTAAGCAAATTATTATTTAACTGATACTTCATGCAGAAAAATAAATAATTATTATTTTTTTTTAAATTGAAGATTCCAAACTATTATTGACATCTATTCTCAAATGAGAATCAAAGCCACAAACTACTAAATTATAAACTACCAGCCCACTTTACCATCAACATAGCGAGTTTTTCATCACCTTGGTGACACATTGGTTTATAATAAAGGAATTAAAAAATATATTTCATATCAAATTAAATACTTCTAAAGGAAAAAGTACCTTAATTTATTATAAAACTTACACATAATGTCGAAAATAATCTTCATGTTCAAAAGAAACAGTTTGTTTTGAAAACAAATACAACATACATTTAAATTTGATTTGAATTTTTTCTTTATTGAGATTATATTATGTAAATGCTGCGTATGCAAAAGAAGTTGTATTTAATGGTGTTAATAATTCAAATGTTGGTTTATTCTCATTAACTTAAATATAATGGAATTAAGTAATCACTCATTTGGGAATTAAAAGTGAAGTAATTTGTTTTAAATTTATAGAAATATTCGTAATAAATTTTAAGCACACAAATTAATTATATTTTAACACATAAATAGGCATATTTTTAATATGCTTTTTAATTTGTTCTTGGAATAATATTGTAAATTCTAAAATAATTTCTTCAAATATTGAATTATTATTTAAAAAATTATGAATTTATGAAAAGAAAATTCTTCAAAGTAGAATAAAGCTAAAATTCGACAGTCACATTAAAAATATAATAAAAAATTAGGTTTTAAAAAATTCTTATATTTACAATTTAGGTAATGTAAAGAAATTTACATTTCACACCTGGAATTAATCCTTTTACTTTAAAATAATTCATAAATCTTCTTTATTTATTTTTGAGAATAAATATTAAATATGTCTTCAGGTACTTCACTTCTAAAATTTAAATTATCTTAGCACCTTAGTTTTATTCTAACATTTGTAATTTTAAGTGCACCTTATTTTTCCATATTTCACTCATTGATACAAAGTTAATATTTATTAATTTTCTTAGAATTTCTTAAGTATAAAACAATGCATAACGTATCTTATATCAACAACATATTGTAGTTTATGTTTTTTTGATATGAATCATCTTTTTGTACAAGATTAAAATAGAGAACTTTCTTTAAACATTTAAACATTACGGTTGTTCACTCACATTTCTCAAAACGATTAAATTGCATTTAAATGAAACAATACTTATTTATTCTTGTTAAATAAAAGTTAAAATAATTTATAATGTATAGTCATGTGTGTATTTTTTAAAATTAATCAATATTGTATATTACATAAAATTTTTGAGGAGTTTTATAATTGAGAGCTATAGTTATAATTGATTATATTTAGTAATATAAAATTTAGAATTTTACAAGTATTGGTATATAACAAGTAATTATTATTTTATGAATATATACCAATTGCATAAAAAAGGGCAAACTTTTGTATTATTAATAGGCTATTTTAGAGTTATTATTTTATATTAAAACTTTATGTTTCCATTTTTGCAAACAATAAATATTATTATAAATACTTTTTCATTATTTTCAAAAATTGAGTTTTATTAAATGAAAATGTTTATAATTTTATTATTATAAATTGGAAGTTTAATCTTTTTACATTTTGAATCTGTCATAAAGGATAATTTTTAACAATTTTTTAAATATTATTTGATACAGCAACTATACAACAAAAAACTATAATATGTTAAATATAAATCAGAAAATAGAGATAACACTTCATATACATTATTAAATATTTTAAGTCATATTAAAAAACAGACTATTCTTATTAATTAATATCATGAAGTCTAATACAACAATCAATAGTATATCATTATATTTTTTAATATAATTTCATATTTATTATTTACAACGAAAATAGAGAACTTTTCCGAATATAAAACACTTAATAACTGTTATTAAGTATCACTTTTTAAATGTTAATGAAATTTGACTTACATTTTTACAATCTATAAAAATATCATAAATAGGAATTTGATATTTTGAATTCAAATAAATTTTTTTTATAAAATAATACCTGATATAGCACTTAAATATCAAAATTTAAGACAAAGTAAACATTATTCAGTAAAATAAAACACACTTTACATTTATCTTTAAGTGTTAAGAGGAAATGTTTATTTTTATTTGTTATAAGGACCAACATAGCCATTAATTATTGAAATCTATAATTTAATCAATTTCCTTTTTTTAAACAGTTTATAACTACCATTAAAGTAGTCCATTAACTTTAAAGCATAGTTCATATTAATTAAACTTCCATTTTTGCAGTTGATGAAATCTGTAATAAGTAGACATTCACATTATGTGACATTTTAAAATTCACATAAAAGGACATTTTAACAAACTTTAAAATAACATTTGATGACACATTATTTTGAAATAATACAGTATATTCACTTAATTTAAAAATAATTATAAAAGCTTAGTGACAGCCGACATAAATTTTAATCCACTTTTACAAGTAATTGTTATGTCATAATTAAAAATTATATATATATTTTTAAATTTATTCATTTACACTAATAATTCTTAAAAATAATATTTTCACCCAGCATTATCAAAATATCAAAATTAATGATATGATAGATATCATTCAAAGATTTTAATTATGTCATGTCATTTTTATCATTCTTTCATGACTTTAAGAACTCAATATATGCTTTCCACTAATCATCTGTAATTTCATATTTAATAAAATTATCAAACAAGAAAGATTCAGCACACAGGCACAGAAAAATTCCTATAAATATCACACACAGTTTATTCCTTCCACACCAAGTGCTCATTAATATACATAATTTACACATAAATTTTGATATGACGTTCAATCATTCAAAAATATTAGTGATACAATGTACAATATAACACACGTTGTATAATATTATCTTTCCAGTACTGTCTCTATATATAACGTTAGTCAAGTACTTAATAGAAACGGGTGCATTATAATTTAACTCTATAAATTGAATATCTTGCTGTTAGGGAAAGAGTAAATCCTAAATGCTTTCTATGTCGTATCTCACAAGTGCATTACACTAAAAATTAATAATTTCAAGACAGTGATTGTTTTTCTTTTTAAAAATATGGCATCAGGTAGTAATACTGATTATAATTAATATGATGTTTAGAATATAAACATAATCTATAACCAATATAGATCAATATGATATTGTACTTATGACACTCATTTGACAATACAATCATAGTTTATATACATATGCATACATATTTATTTATATTCATCTTAAAATTGTGTCATTTTATACATTGAATTTCCTTTTGATAAAGCATAATGCAAATAAAACTAAATATTATATATATAATGTTTAAATATGAACAAAAGAAAATAATAATTTAAATTTCTTAATTTATCGAATTGATGTAAAAAATAAATTACCCCGCTGGAGCCAACTAGTTAGGAAAAATGTCCTTATTGTCAATGTAATGAAACATATATCTCCTGATAATTGAAAATAAAACAGATTAAAAAATACTTTAAAATTTGTTTTCAAATTTAATTTAAAAAAAGGTTTAAATAAATGTAGAAATTTAATTTTAATATAACTGGATAACAATATTTCTCTTCCAAGTTTGGCATAAAAAATCTCTCTCCCTTTCCGTTAAAAGTTTCAAAATTAATTTGAAAAAATGAAAGCAAAATAAAATACATTTATAATTATAAAAACTATATAAATCATTAGTATACATGTTTTTAAGTTGTTTTTGTAAATAATAATTATTTAGTATTTATTTTTTCTTATAACTTTTTTTTATGAGAAAAATAAAATGTTTTTTAGATATACCCAAAAAATATTATTAATTTATAAAACAAAAATGCAATTTTGAATAAGAATTCAAAACTTTTTATAAACTCCAGTTTAATACTGTTTAAATTTTAAAGTTATTTGCAATTTTGTATCTATTTACATTTTCAGGTATGTCTTAAAGTTTTTATAATACTGCATTTTTATGTCATTATTCTCTTACAAAAAATATTATGTTGTGAGCAATTTCACAATCACAATGCTTCAGTTATATCATTTCTACATACTGAAATAAATATTTCGTTTTATGTTGGTCAAATGGCAGTGGTGATAACATACCTAATGAATTATACTTTCACATATTACTTTCAATTATAATTTTAATACATAGTTATATTAGAATGTTTTATTATAGAAATATAGAAAAGGATCATATGTATTAGAATAGAATCTGAGCTAAATATTTTCTGCGGTTAAGGTATTTTGTTTATTGCACAAAGAATCATATTATCATTGATATAAATTTCAGTTGTTTGTTTTCTTATTCTTAGACTTTTTGATGATTTTTTAATTACTTCAATATCGAGCATAGAATAATTTTCCAAGTAATTTTGAATGATTTTAAAGAAATTTAAGTATTTTTAGAAAATACTGATTAAAATATATTATCATAGTATCCTTAAATAGTTAGGAAAATCATGATGTATGATTAGGAAAATAAATTCAGGTTTTGTTTTGAATATTTATTTACATATGCAAATTTTCATATATTTCTTTATAAAGTTTTAATGTTTTATTTTGTTTCTTCATTTTCTGTTGATATGATTTGTTCAATTCAGTAAACCAAAATAATTTTAATCATCTTTAATTATTGCAGTTACTTTAATCAGCTGATTATAAGAGAACATTACCAAAAATTGGAATAAAACTGTTTTCATATTGTAAATTTTTCTGCCTATAACATATCTTACGTAATGTACAATAATCATATTTTTATAAATGTTTATTTTGATTTATGATAATAATTTAAGTTAGAAGTTTTTTTTAATTAAAAATAATATATAAAATCAGTGGCATTAATAAATAATATACAATAAATTCTAATATTTATAATAATATAATAGTATGTATATTATAGATAATCTGAGTTATTGTAATCATTATTTCTTATCATCAGTGAAAATGTTTACCACTTTTTCAACAGAGTTGTACTAACACACAAAACCTTCAAAATATTATTGAGAAAAACTCAACTATGATTTCATTTCCTTATGAAAAGGAATAGTTCACAGTCATTTCATATTAATTAATCAACAAGCTTCACAAGTTCCTCTTGTGCATGAAGAAGTTTCTTGGGATTTTTTTCAAACCTAATTTATGATTTGCATTGGTATTTCATAAAATGTTTGCTTCGAATGAAATCATTTGCAAAAAGGATCGTTCTCACGACATGTGTAACTAAAGCAAATACATTTCTGTTATTCAAAGAAGATTGGCGCTTTTTGGTGCCACTAAAGTAAATATATGTTAAATTATGTTATAAGAACATAAAATGTCATTTTCACGCATAATACATTTTTATCTTAACATCACTCTTTGACATTCAACTTTAAAATCAAACTAATAAGGTTCTAAGGAATCATTATATATTTTTAAGGAGTAAGACATATGTTATGTATATAGAATAACACTGAAACAGACATATCAATATCTTACATTATCACTATAAAATCTTTTATATAAACAATCTAAATATTTGCATAGAGTTATCACGAGTATTTAGACACTTTAAAAGTACCTACAAAGTGTCTTTGATGTATGTGTTCACATTTTTTTCCTTTTTTCTGATGGACATAACCTATTTACAACCAAATGTTTAACATTTGACGAAATATTACAAATTTAAACAGTTATTCTGTATATAATTCATTATTTTTTATAATTTTATTCATCAATTATTTAAAACTTATTAAAAATAAGGGTACTTTTTCGTTAGCCGAGAGCAATCGAAAAATTGCCAAATTCAGAACAATAGAATTCAGACAAATTTCGTACAACCAACAGGGGATGTTATTTACTATTAATTAAATTTTGTTTATAATAGAACGTTTTTAACATTTATTCCATTGACTGTTTTGTCTTGGAAATTTGGCTATCATTTGATTCACAAATTTGTGCCTTATTAACGGAAAAGTACCGAAATCAAAATTTTATTTTTTCCAGAAAAAATTAAATTTGATATAGATGCCCTGCAATCCATTTGGCGAATTTTTTAATTTGGGGAATTTTTTAAACAGATTTTACCATTTTTCTGGCAACCTAGATTTTTATTGCACCTGAAAGATCGAAAATACTAAAAATATTCAAGAGAGTTCTATTTTCTCAATCCTAATTTATTTGTAATCATGGGATAATTTGGAACATTTTATTTAAACTAAATGTTTTATTAGATTTTTGTAAGGATAATTCAAGTGAAATTTTTAATTTTCTTAATGTTTCATAATTTTATTTAGCGCTTTTAAAAATAAAATAGAATTTCAGAAAATTAAATCTGACTAATAATAAATTATTAGTCAGATTTGATTTTCTCATTTAAAACGAAATCAACACCGTAACATTTGGCTATATAATTTGGTAACATTTTTAACAATACAAAAATTAAAATATGCACCGAAAGGATTACACGGCACTTATACCCAAAATTTAATAAGTAAGGATAACGTGCCACTTTCTGTCAGTATACAAATAATTTTCTTAAGAAAAAATATTATTTCAAAATCAAAACTCAAGAATTTACGAATTTTAATATTTATTTTTAATGCAGATTAGTTGTACCTTGGTTCGTTAGTTTAACGGATTTATAATGTGGTATTTATTAACAATTTGCAATTTTCCATGATTTCTGTGTAACACTTCATTATATAATCAATTTTATGTTGACGATGAAGTTCATATATTTTGATACTTTTGGGTTATTTTCTTTTTTTTATTTTGCGTAAATATTATGGAAACCAATATTCTAAATTGATTTTGCCACTTTAAAGCTGTATGACGTCATTAAATCAAGTGCCATTTTTATTAAATTTTTTCAGCTATTTGTTATAAAAGTGATGATTTAACACATATAAATTAAATGTGGTATTATACATTTTAAAATAAAGACTTTATTTTTATTTTTTAAATTTTGCGTAACTTGTTTTTTTTGCTCTTGCTCAATTTTTTTTTTTAAAATGATATTTTGATGATTTTTATTGCTATACATATCGCCACCCAAATATGCTGTTTATTATATTAAAATTCCTAGAAGTATTTCATATCAAACACTTTTTTGAAGTTTCCAAAATGCCTTATTTATTTATTAAGCAAAATTTGGTTAATAAGTTTAGCAGGAAATAAAATTATTTTTGTCATTAGAATTTGAACTTAAGTTGTTACAAATTCAAAAAAATAAAAATTAAATGTGCTTTTAATAAAATAAATTTGAAAAAGTATTTTTTGTAATGTTGCTTTTCCTGCTACAAATTCCATTTTCGTTAACCAAATACAAATTTTTAAAACAATAAAATAACCAATCTTTTTAATCTTACATAAATTAAAAATATATACAATATCCAAATTTTAAAAATATATGAAATATTCTTTTCATTATTTTATGTTCTTCATGTTATTATTTTATTTTAAAATGCTAATGTTTTTTAACTCTTATATTTAACAATAATCTTAGCAGTTCGTAAAAAATAGAAATAAGTTATATGTTTGTAAATCAATTGTTAAATTTAGCCTGAAACAATTAAAATAATAAAACATCACGCTTTTGTAGTGTTTTGTTATTTTGATAAAAATTCACATTTGACGCACAATCTGTTAGTTACAAACAATTTTTCACAAGCTATTTGATACAGAACATCACATAATACCTAAATGCAATAGTTATAACGAACTTGAAATGTTTCACTAAAAAATCGGCAAAGTGATTTCTATTGCTGCAAATTTTGTTCTGTACGCTTCTTTCATTTTTATTTGTTAATCTCATGTTGAAAAATCTAAAGTGTCATCATCAAAAGTATTCCGTATTTTTTTAAAACTCGTAAGTTTTATAAGCTAACAAATATTTTGCTTACGACTAGACAGGTTTTAAATATATTAAAAACAATTCTTGTTGCTAAATGTTGGAAGCTAAACTAAAACGGATAATATTGCTTGCTTTTAGTATTTCCTAATTAACTGCTATTAAACTTGAATAAGCAAATTTACTTCAATTATAATTTTGCTCCAATGAAATGTAACTTTGCTAAAATTATATAAGGATTTCCCATATCCGTAATCTAATTAATTAAAAAGATGCCAAATACATTTTTTTGTTTTTTATTTAGAAAATTCGAGTTATATCCTTATTTTCGTCGAAATCAAAAGAATTTGGAACTAAAAATACTTTACCAATTAAATTTATGAGGATAATGATTATTTAAATTTAGTAATTTTATTAACTTATGGAATAAATTTCGAATGGATGGATAATTGACAGAAATAAGAGGTATTTCCAAAATGCTATAATTCATCTTCATTTAAATGGAATGTAATATTATTATTATTAAATTTGTACAAATTAAAAACTGTTTAACTAGGTATACTCAAAATATAATTATTTTTATTTATTCGTGAAACACAGATAAACTTTGCTAGAATTATCTAAGGATTATTCTAGCAAATTTCATCTCTGCAATTGTATTATTTAGGTAAAAAGTAACTTAACTCTCAAAATTTTTTAGTTTTTTAAGCATCTTCTTTTTCTCTGGGAACTAGAAAAATTTAGATCTCATTATATTTATAAAAGCTTTCTTATATTTTATTGAAAAACTACTGTTGAAAGTAATGACAATAGTTTTAAATTGTGTTGAGATGAAATTATGTAAATCAGCACCATTTTGTTCTTTCAGGATAGCAATGGAATCTACCTACGTTTCAGGGAACCCTGGCATTTATATGCATAGACGGGAAAACTTCGATTCAAAATTCGTTAACCTTCTTATGGTGTATGAGATTTGTTTCCGAAAACTACTTACATTCCATTTCGTATTTTGCAGCCCATCATTTTCCTACCTTCCTCCCCTGCATCAAAAATTAAACATTCCTAGTCCCGCCCCTTATGCAAACTAGAGACTCCCATTCGTGGGTAGGTCAGCATGTTGCTTTGTATTTACAATCTACAAAATATGGCAAGTATGATATATTGTTCATAAATAGGATCAAAAATACTTTTAAGTAACTAAATACTTTTATCGTTAATAAAGATATTATCTAGAACAAGAGAATTATAAAACATTACAGTTAATGTAAAAAACGAAATATTTTTATATGAAATGTAAGCAAGGATTCAATAATAATGTTTTTTTGCTAAAGATTAATAAACATTTTAAATCTAATATCTCGTCTAATAGAAAAATAGCTTAGCTTGTTAGGTAAAATCTAATTTAATTAGAAAATTGCAACAACAAAGTGAATTAAACATTTATATGTAATTATCCTTTTTCTAAAGAAATTTACATAGTAAAAACTAGTCATTTTACTATCCTAGTTTTAGAACAGCATAATACTCGAAATTAATTTAGATGCGGTTAAATAACGAATATAGCTATGATTAATATAATAGCTCATCATCAAAAACAGCGAATTGCTATTGGAATTTGACGAAATTTTATGTAATTGAAAATATTTCAAGTTACTTTTCCGTTTCAGGAGCTCGTAAGCAAATTTTTATGCCAAATCTCCAAACAAAAATTAATGTAAAAAATAATTTTTATTTTTAAAAAAATCATTTTATTTAAAAGTAATTTACATCAACCTTTCAGAGAGTAGTTCTGAAATATTAAATATGTGAAGACGAGAGATAAACAAACAAAATAGAAATCAATATAGAAAAAAAGACAATGGATGAAAACAACAACAAATTTTGAAATTCGAGTGTTAATCTCGAAAAGAGAAATTCAAATAGGGTTACAAAAAAAGAACTACTTCATCATATATTGGTAGTTATGAATACATAACGGACAAGATATAAAACACCAATACAAGCTTGGCGATTTTGTTGGAGATTATTTTACGACCTCCCAAAACGGAAGAATATCTATTTCAATGAACTGCCTATTCCATTCCTATTTTCATCTAAATTTAAATATTTTAAATAGGATAGAAATAAATAGTGAAAGTGGATATTTAACTTATTAATTGTCATTTTAATGAAAAAATTATTCATTTCGAAGAAAAATATGGAAAAATTATTCATAAAAATAGAGCTATAAATGAGTTGTTGAGTCTAAAATATATAATCACCAACAACAAAAGTAAAATTTATCACAATATTTAAATTTTATGGCAACGTATTACTCAATGAGTGGTTCTTTCTTATTATTACGGACAAGATATAAAACACCAATATATATCAAAAACTGTCGCCAAATGGCTGGCAGTCCTGACCAAGTCCACAGTTACAAATGTGCTAAATACAATGTAATTTTATAATTCATTTTTTTAAATTAACCATAACTTCGTTGGCACTATTTAAAATATGACGACCGTTATAATAAGAAAGTATTCCTGAACGATTTAAAAAAAAAAAAAAATTAGTGCTCCTCCGAAATTAAAAACTTTTTTAAAATAATATACTCTATAAAATTTTAACTTAAGACAGACAGAAAATGAGATACTAGGCAAAATTTAATTTTATGTTTAGAAAATTTTATTTTTTACCATTTCGCACGTGCTTAGTAAATTGAATTTCTCTTAGATGTACTAAGCACTTGAATATTCTTAAAGTGATCAGTTTGTAAAAAATCTGCAACTGTCAGAAGGCAACATTTAATGGCAGATTTTCTGTTCTAAATAGTTCTTTTTAACCACACGAGGCCTAATGGCTATAAAGTAGTTCAGGCTGTGATATATCGCTTGTTAAGATATATCATAATGATCTTTAATTATTCTATGAAGTTGACAAATATAACTTTCAGGTGTCAAATAATTACAGTGCAAAAATTAATAAACATTAATTTTTGGACGTAATTATTCATGTATCATTCACAAATACACAGGTACTAATTCAGTTATCTATTGGAAAAGTCTATGGATAAATTACATGTATTACTAAGAAGTATAATTTATCTAACATAGGAAATAGGAATTTCATGTAAAATTTGCTTCAACACATATAGTATAACATAAGTCCATTAGTACTAAAACATTCTTAACATTAAATATTTATAATTTTTTATGAAAGTATTAAATTATATGTTCTTTTTTTAATGAGTTTTAATTTAATTACAAGGAAGACTATTATGGTATATATTGATTTCAAATACAATTTCTGAAGAAAGTATCTGATTATGTTCTATATTTGTAAAGTCATTGAAAAGCATATAATTCAATAAATTAATCAATAGTGTTAATAACTTAACACATATTTCAATGATCTACGGATAAGCTAAATATATTTCTGGGAAATTAAATTTACCTCAAAAAAATTAAGTCATATGTAAAATTTATATATTCATGTGTACAATAGTACATTTTATAAATCAAATAGTACTGAACCATGACTAATTTTTTTATAAAAATGTTAAATATTACTTTTTGAAAAAATTTAAATATCTCGAATTGTATACATAGATTTCAAAAACATTCTGATTAGTTTCTATTTTCAAGAAATATTTGTAGAATTATTGAATAACACATAGCTTTATATATAAAATAATCAGCAATGTAAACATGATTTAATTCATTCTTCAAAAACTATTTTTACTGACAATAGATATTGTGTTGATCTGCAAGAAAATCTGGCTCTTTGATTAATTTAAACTAATTTACCAATAATTAAGCTATAATAAATACTTTTTTGCCATTTTAAATATAGCATTTTGATAGTTTTTAAGCCTAAATGCATAAATACTTAAATGTTTGATAATAATACTGAGGAAAAAATAAGTGGTGGACGATTTTTCTTTGCGCCATTTTTAGATGCCTGTCAGTCAGATACAAAACACCAACTGAACTTTTGAAATGAAGGATTTTGGTTTCTAAAACTAAAAAAATGAGCCTCCAACTCAGTATTTAAATGAACCTGATTTTTTTTTCATGGGAATGTCAACTGGAGAGTGTCTTTTCATCAGTGATTCAATCCTAATGTGTAAGATTTCAATTCACCAATCAACAGCAACGAGTTGAGAGAAACTGTTGAAGCTGCTTTAACCGGTGACGTAGCCCATGATGTGGGCGCAGTCCACCACCTGGTACTCGAGCAGGAGACTCATTGCGACGAATGCGAAGTAAAGGAGGAACATGACCAGTGCGAGGCCGATGTTCATTTTCCACTTGAACAAGGCGATGGAGACGATGACGAAGATCAACATCAGGAAGAGGATGACGATGGAGCAGGCCATACCCGTGCTGCTCACTGTGACCGGGCCGAATATCAGGGCAGAGAGAAGCCATGGCATAGGAAGTCTGCGAGAGAAATGTTCCATTACTTAAAAACACAAGCTTTGATAATTTACTTAATATAATCGTAAGATTTTTTTCAATTGATTGATTGATTTAATTATTTGCATGATTCATTTTATTTCGTCAGTATATATATTATTTTATATCAAAATAAGTATTATTTTTATTGATTAAATTATGATTTGAAAGTTTTCGGAATACAAAAGGCAAGTTTATCAGTAAAATAGATTGTTATTTTATGTATATAGACCATCTTTGATTGGTTTTCTATTTAACTAATGTTTTTAAATAAAGAGGACCCATCCAGGTTTGGAGTTATGATGGGACACTTATTGGATGTACCACTTAATGAAACAAAATGAGTTCTGCCTCTTATAGTGTCGAAATATTGAAATTCCTTGTGCCTCAGAGCTATAGAAAGTAAATAAAAAAAATAGGAAGAGTGCATAACAAAATCCGGACTTTACCATTTAATTTCCTTACGCAAAGAGCTATAGTCACGAAAAAGTATTCATAAAGTGGAATTTAAGCTACAAGGTGAGAGAATTTAGAAAATCACTAGAGAAAAAATTCGAAAGTTGGCCCTATTTCAAAATGATTCATTATAAGAAATCAGTGTTGGTATAAGGTAAAAGTTAATTGCAGATTTATATAGCAATGATTTAACATTAAACAATATATTGCGCTCAGAAAAGATTTCTCACTATTGTTTCATTTTATGTGCAAGTTCCAACCATATTCAGTCACGTAACACTTCAACAAAGACATACTTTTGAAGATTCATACTTTTGAAGATTTATAAGAGAATCAGGTATAGAACTAAAAAAGCAGACTGAACAGTAAAAGTTCCCAGTGACAACTACTTGCTTCTTTCTGTACTTGGTGTTAAACTTGTTAGAATTTTAGAAGAAGACAACGTTGTAAGTTTTATTTTCTTCACACGTCTATTAAAAGTATTCCCTGGTAGTAATTATCTGTTGGTCTACAACTTTGCAATAAAATTTCTTCTTATATCTCGCATGAATTTTGAGATAAAACCGCTAATTTCTAAATATAAGCTCTCTGAATGTATTCTCAGACAGTAGGGCATGACTACTTTTCTATAACTCAACATTTTCATGACCACATCTGTCAACATTCGGAAGTTAAGAAGGTGATACAAAACTTTACAGGATGGCCTGTATAAAATATTAATTATAAAAAATAAAATTCATATTTAAGTAAATTTTACAAATGAAAGATTATTTGCATGCTCTGAATTATATTATTATAATAAATATTCTTTATGAAATTTAGATATTTTCTATCTAGAAAAATTTAAAATATTTTATTTATTATACAAAGCAACTGCTTTGATTTTTTTTTATTAATTGTAAAATAATAAATAAATATTAATTAAATGCATTTTTAAGCAATTATTTCCCTGTCAAGATATACATTTTACGCACCAGACACAACAGCAATATTCAACTTAACTGATGCCACATAAAAATACCAAAACAGTGACCATAAATTCATTTCGTTGATAGTAAATCTTACAGAGACGTGAAGAATCAATAATCTACTTACCCGACAGTGACATCGAATATATTGCTCCCAATAGAACTAGACACGGCCATATCTCCAAACCCTTTTCTCGCCACCAGTACACTCGTAATCAGATCCGGGATACTAGTCCCTGCGGCTAAAAAGGTCAATCCCATCACCTAGAACAAGAAAAGTACATTTCTCAAAGGAATTTCACTTGCTTTCAATAAAGGACACACCCACAAAACATTGTACATTGGTTTATAACTTAATTACTTTCAGTAAAGCTGTCAAATCATATCTATGTGATCCAACTCCACTGTTCTAAAACAAGTTGCAAATATCTAACTAAATAAAGCATGTTGTTGTTGTAAAAAAATCGAAATTTATTGTAAAAATGATTTCATTTTATAGAATATTGCATAACTCTGATGTTTTCTCGAAGATTTTGAATATAATTTAAACTGTTTTATATGTACTATAATATTTTTTAAAAAAAATTTAACACTCAGTAAAACTAGCAAACTATGTCTATTTCATTGCAGAAAATTGTTCGAAAATAAATTAAAAATAATTAATTAAATAAAAAAAATTATTATAAAGAATATGATATCTAATACTATATCTTTGATATTTTTCAGCATAATCTGTATAATATTCTCCAGAAAAATGTAATGTTAACGAAATTATATTCAAAGTGTCAAAATCTAACTACATCATCAAACACAATCGCTTAAAAATGAGTAACAAATATTCAAATAATGCAAATATCAACATTTTACAATAAAAAGCATAATGTATTTTAAAAAATGAAATATTGAATTACTTGGAAGATTTCGAACATTTTATTAAACTTTTTATAAAGTCAAGATATGTTTTGTAGTATTTGATAGCTAGATTTATATTCAACAACGCAATCATATGATATCCATTTGATCAAACTTTATTTTTTAATAAACTACAAATATTTAACTAAATAATATTCCAATCATTTTAATTTTTTTCAACTTTTAATTATCTAATTTACATAGATGGAAACACTGTGACAATTTACTGATATTTAGTGTACACAACTGGCCATTAAAATTGCTACACCAAGAAGGTGACATGTTACAGACGTGAAATTTATACGAAAGGAAGAAGGTGCTGTGATACGCAAATAATTAGCTTTTCAGCGCATTTAGACAAAGCAGGCGCCAGTAGCGATACCTACATTGTGTTTAAATGAGGTAATTGTTCAGCCGGTTCCTCATACACAAATTGCATTTGATCAGTGTTGCCTGGTCAAAAGTTGTTGTGGTGCCTCGTGTAAGAAGGAGAAATGTGTACCAGCACGTTTCTGACTTTGATAAAGGTCGAATTGTACCGTACCGGGATTGCGGTTTATCCTATGGCAGTATTGCTGCTCGCGTCGGTCGAGATCCAATGACTGTTAGTAGATTATGGAATCGATGGGTTCAGGACGGTAATACGGAACGCCATGCGGGATCTCAACGGCCACCTATCACTAGCAGCCGAGAAGAGAGGCATATTATCCTCATGGTCGCAATGGATCGTGCAACCACGTCAGGAGCCATGATTCAAGAAACGGGGTCGTTTGGAAGACAACAAGTGTCTGCACGAACAGTTCGACGACGTTTCCAGCAGCAAGGACTCTCAGCTCGGGACCATGGCTGCGGCTTCCCTTGACGCTGCGTCATAGACAAGAGCGCCTTCAATGGTGTGATCAACGACGAACCTGGGCGCACGAATGGCGAGACGTCATCTTTTCAGATGAATCCAGGTTCTGTGTACAGCATCATGATGGACGCATCCGTGTTTGGCGGCATCGTGGTGAACGCACACTGGCAGCGTGCATTCATCATCTTCATACTGGCCCATCACCTGATGATATGGGGTGCCATTGGATACACGTCTCGGTCACCTCTTGTTCGCATTGACGGTGCTTTGAACAGTGCACGTTACATTTCTGGTGTGTTACGACCCGTGGCTCTACTCTTTATTCAAGCCCTGCGAAACCCCACGTTTCAGCAGGATAATGTCCGACCGCATGATGCCAGTATTGTACGGACCTTCCTTGATACGGAACATGTTCGGCTGTTGCTCTGGCCAGCACGTTCTCCAGATCTTTCACCAATAGAAAACGTCTGGTCAATGGTTGCCGAGCGACTGGCTCGTCACCAAACGCCAGTCACTACGGTTGATGAACTGTGGCATCGTGTTGAAGCTGCATGGGCATCTGTACCTGTACATGCAATCCAATCTTTGTTTGACTCAATGCCCAGGCGTATAACTGCTGTTATTACTGCCAGAGATGGTTGTTCTGGGTACTGATTTCTCAGGATCTATCCAGCCAAATTTTTTGAAAATTTAATCACTTGTTATTTCTAGTATAATATATTTGTCTAATAAATATTATTTTGTTATCTGTATTTCTTCCTGGTGTAGCAATTTTAATGGCCAGTAGTGTATTAAAGAGGCTATATTAACAATTATAGTTTTCCCGATTTTTGAAATAGAAAGAATTTAATGAAATTTATGTCACTCTAAAAATATCTTTACATTATTAAAAAGATTTAATAAAATTTTAATAAAAAAATTAATAGTATTTCTAATATGAAACAGTTGCCACGTACAATATTTTCCCATAAGAGATTCCATATAATATTGAATACATTAAAAACTAATCATTAACGAAATTCAAAATGAAACATTACAAATTTGTGAAATTAATTTATAGATGGATATACATAGTAAACTTGGAAATAATTTTACATATTTTTCTTCCTGTGAAAAACTATTATTTTTTCTTTATGAATTCTCTGCAATAAGTAATTTAAACGTCACATCAGTATTTGCTTTCATTATAATTTAGTATTAACTAATACATTTACATTTCTGCAACATTTCAAGGTGTCAAAATTTTCCTTTTTTGCATATCAACGCATGCGTAATGTTCTACCATTTTTATGATATTTATATTTTGAAATATCATTAAAAGCAATTACTCGGCGAAAAAAAATTCTATTTATCTACTCTCTATTTTTATATCTCATATTTTAATCATTTTTCTATCTCATACTGTAATCTCATATTTTTATATTTTCCAATGAAATAAACGTCTTTGCATAAACCTTTAGAGATGTAAATTTTGTATAAGGTAATAATCATTTGCTAAATCACAAAAAAGGCAAGAAAGTTCTTGATGTTTTTAATGACCTAAAAGAATGACCCACAGAAAGTTACAAGCCTAAGCAAATTAAGAAAGAAAATTACCTACAGTACTCATTGTTAGTCCTCGAAATAATTCCGATCGACATCCAGCATCTTCTGCCAATGAGTCTTGAGTCGCGCAATCCCTTTGCGGTAAAACTCGGGGACTTCTGGTGCAAAGAAGTCCTTGAGTGATTGGCGCAAGTCTAATTCATTGTTGAAGGATTTTCCATGAAGATGATTGTTCAGGGAATGGAAGAGGGGATAATCTGATGGAGCATGGTTAGAGGAGTAAGGAGGATGGCACAAAGTTTCCCAACCAAGTCGCTGTATGGTATTTCTAGCTACCCGCGTGAAGTGGGTCCTCACGTTACCAACCAAGAATGTGAGTACGAGTAATCATTACTGGCTTATTCTGTTGCAATGCCTGCAACACACGTTATGTTCCAATTAATGTAAGTACAGGTCCTAAGTAACCATTTGGTCCGTTGGTAACACCTCATAGAGAGTCACTTGATGACTAGTTTATGAGACACAAAGTATAATCTTGCGTGGATTCCCTGCTCGGGACAGTATCCTAGGGTGATAGTGCTGTGGATCACTGTCTCTAAGCTCTTGACATATTCGGGAACTAGATAAAGCAACTGATAAGCACGATTTGAAGTCGTAAAGCATACAACACTGAACAAGTTCCTTTGACATGTCTATTTCCCTTCGCTACTGCGCTATTTACGGTAGATGGACGTACGTGGAGGACCTGTTGTTATAACGACTGATATTGTTACTCTCTAATTTTCTGCTCTTACACTATTTTGCATACTTATTCTCACTTCATTTAACGGCAACGTGAAAATGGCAAGAACTATCGTCTACACGCTATAGATATATAATACATTAGATATTGAAGTTAATATACTTTCTTCAAAGGAAAAACAAAAATATTTTTGAATTTTTTTTCAAATCATAATATGGAAATTATACACAATTCAATGCACAAAATTCATTACAAATTTGCTCATGTGACAGCAAATATTTCTCAAATCACAAACATTATTTTTTTGTGAAAATTATTACTTTGGGAGTAATTATGTTTCTCCCATAATTACTCCCGAAGTAAAATGTATGGAGAAAACGTCAAGAAAAATGTCGTCTGATAGAAATCATATTTATTTCTGTTTCTATTCTTCGATTACATTGTGTGACGAAAGCGAATGGATTTCCTTACCTCATTTGGAATTCCGATGGTGGATCCGACGACTGTTGCCCACCAGACCATCAGGTAGGAGAAGATGGCGATCCAGATGATACTCCCCAGGAACGTGACGAAGAAATACTTCTTTTTCTCCTGCAGAACAAAGAAAGGCTACATCGAGGATATCAAGATTTGGGAAACTGTGATTTGTTCTATTCCCCGATTTCTCGTTACTAGAGTACACTGGAATCACTGATTTTATTTTTCATCATATGATTAACTGAGCTTGCAAACAGCATGGTCTACAAATTCGTAATCAACGAAAGAGCAGAATATGAAAGTTTAACGAAAGCGTAATGTACTTCTGAATAATCAGGCTTTAAATATTTTAATTAATTCATAAAGTGTATTTGCAAAGCGTATACATTATTTATCCTTAAAGATTTTAAGTAATTACATTCATCAATATAAACGAGTGATTATTTTGATTTTCGTATAATGAACTGTATACGATAGATTATATATTTAATGAAAAAAATTGAATCTATCATCGTATCTTATGAATATATCATCACATCTCTACATAACATGAATTACATGATACAAAATCCAAAAGAAGAATATGCTATTATTTTGATTTTTATATAATTTAAATGAGGCGAAAAATTGATATATTCATTTGTAAAATTGAATAAATCAGCATGTATCATAGGAATATATTATATCATTAAAAATGATTCACTGATGCAAAATTGAATACATAAATGAATAATTATTTTAGATTTTGTGTTATGTTATTTTTGAGACAGATTCAATTGTTTTATATAAAATGGTATATAGCCATTATTAAAAATTACTACATGATAAATATTCAGTATTTTAATACTTATTGTAAGTTTATTCAGTCAACATAATCACTTAAATATGTTAAATTCTATTCCAAAACAAAAAATCGTAAAAATAATATATCACTTTATTTAAAAATCAAACAAAAAAAATATATCATCTTTCAAAATATAACATATAAATAACTATGCCCTTAATTATTTTGTGTCAAAATTACTTAAATTAACAAAGACTCAACTAAAATGACAAAAAAAAACAATAGGTTTATCTGAAATATTATTATAATTATTCTGAAATATTATTATAATTGGGTTATCTTTATCTTAATAAAATATAATATCATGACATATATATATATATATATATATATATATATATATATATATATATATATATATATATATATATATTTATTTATGTGTATAAATAAATTTCAAATTTTATTCTATATATTAAGGACAACTCTTTGCCTCTACATAATCAACGATTTTTATACAAGAATTTATACAAAAACTTTTCATAGTTATAGAACTTTATTTAAAATTTTTTTACTGAATTCAGTGAATTGCGATCAATTTAAAGTCCTTTGAATCAATTGTAATTCTGCGAATGTAATTGCTTGGGTTATGTTGGATTGCTGCTGCACTTTTCCGGCTTACCGTTTTCCTTGACTGAATCCGCTGCACTTATCCAATCTCCAAGTAAATTTGAAACATAGTTAAACTGCAATGTTGACATGTAAACTGGGTTCTCCCTATAACCTAGGCAACATCATTGAAGGGACGTTGGATTTTACGGAACATTTAATTTGTATCAATAACAAATAATGCAGTGATTATTGTAAATGTTTAACCACATTGGATTAAATTTGGATGCTATTTCATATCATTGTGCTTTTACGTATTGCGTATTATGTGAAATTGAGGATAAGTTCTTGATGATTATTATTTGCAAATGAAAACTAATTTCACGAGTTCCTGTAGTTTAAAAAAGACTCCTAATTTTCACAAATATTCGCGTCCCTGTAGGAGAAAAAGACCAAAGCGTCACATAACTGTCCCTTCGGAGCTACGCAATGAATATCTTAAAATCTCACATAACATTTTTTTCTTTAATTTTTTTTTTGCAAATTTCTCATCAAAGGGAATTTTTATAAATATTTTGAAGAACAATTTTACACAATTTGACTTGATGTACATGAAGAAAGCAGAAATATCTCACACATCAATTGCAGCTCAGTATTATTACATTTAAAGATCTGATTGTTATTGCTTCCTGGACCCGAATGTGTTAAGATTTTCTTTCAATACTACAAGGGGTGGAAGTGTATCCCCTCAATTTAGCAGACGTGAAAGTAACCTAGAAAGTAGGTCCTTGAATTTAGAATCAAAGACCAAATAGAAGACCCTCAGAATTGGCCTGCTACTCCTAAAAGAATCGTTTCATATTGTGACCACGACATATTTACCTCGGTGAGTGATCACAAAAAATCTTTATTTGGGTTGGAATTCGAATTGTTACCTTCCTATAACGAGAAGGATGCTTTCGCAAAACAGTAACACTGCTACACCTACTTCTAACTTTATATTGTAAAATGTGAAAAATCTGTTATCAGGTTAAATCAAGTTGAGTTCTCATACATTTCTTATAGGCCTGATCTGCCAAGCTAAGACAGTAAATGCAACCATTTGAAACCTAATTTTGAAGTATTGTCAAGCAACCAAGAAAAACACCTGAGCAGTCACTTTCTCTTTCGTACCAGTGAAGGGGCCTTGTACCCGGCAGAACTTCTACCTACATAATTTCTCTCTACATATATACGTTTTTTTCTGGAGCTGATTTCAAATCTGCTGCAGGTTAAATATGAACGAAATATGTTTAACAGTCTCCACTTACTGTTGAAGCTGACTTTTGTTACACTTTTATTTCAATGAAATGAATGAACCTCTCACCTCTCTGCGGACGTCGGGTAAAGTGAGCCAGAGGGGGAAGATGATAGGAGCCATCAGGACATAGGTGATTCGCTTCCTGTTCTCCTTCGGCCAGGAGATGTCCAGTGGTTCGTCCACTTCGATTTCCGTTTCCGGCTTCGACTGCAGAGCAGCCACTATCTCCTGAGCCTCGCCCTGAAATGAAATCAGGAATTAATTTTCTTAAAAGCAATCATACACAAAAAAAAACAATCTACAATATTTATCCATATTTTAACCTGTTAAATTACAGACATCTGATTACGTGTGGTTTTTGCACCAGCATGCTTCCCTGTACCTAGACCTGATTTGGGCTCTACCAGTTAAATTGATACAGCTAAGTAGTCTTTATAGTTTTGAAGCAGGTACCAGGCAGAAAATTCTCAAATATTTGACCTGTCATTCCCTGAGGTATCATTTCATTTGAAGAACAATGCGATCACGGCATATTTAACATGCCTCAACCGCTTTTAGTGAACACGAAGGTTCTTCGGTTAAGTCCGGATTCGTAATCAGTACTTTTGGGTGACGAAAAGGACGCCTTAACCAACCAAGCCTCTGCGGTTTTTCCGATAATGAGTCAGTTTTCTCTTTATTTTGTGTCAAGTGTATTTTAATGAACATCACTACCGGTCTCGTGCTTAGCGCCATTTCTTAAATATGAGCATTTTTTTAAGTTTGATAATGCTAAAAATTGTCTGTGAATAATTACAAACAAACCAGCTTATTACGCAGTAAAGGAATGATTTGAGTGTTAATTATTTCTGTTTTGTGACATCTGTTTTTTCAATATACAGGCATAAACATTTTTTTATTAACCTTCAGAACTTGATTCTATACTTATATTACTTTGTTATTTAATATGGCATGTGGACAATTTTCATTGGATCATAAGATTTTGACTTTATTACGATTCAGGAATATTTTAACATCTAATATACCTAATGTTATTACTCTCCGTTTTGTGCCAGTTCTCCTTTTTAACAAAAGCTTATACAGGTCCTTTTTATGTCTAACTGTCATGTCTTAATGAACTGAATGTTTACTTTGTTGGGATTTTATAAAGTAAACTACTATACATTTAATTTTGGTAAGGGCGAAAAAATTTGTTATTTTCGTTATAAATATTTTAAACTAGTAAATTATAGGGACCAGATTATGGATTACTTTTTTGTATTTCTTCCTTTTTTAATATATACAGTATCTTCTAATCATCATGATAGCAAAATTTATTTAGTAATTTACATTGTTGTGATTTCGCAAAATATTGCTAAATCTATTATTTAATTATAATACCAAAAGACAATATCTAAGAATGTGTTATGGCAATGTTTATGAATGCTTCAAATCTTTAAATCATAGGCCTCATTATGTTTTACATTTCTCTGTTTTGTGTCGTCAATCTTCTTAAAGTAAGTAATTCAAGACTTTTTATAACTTTCTGTATGAAGTCCTAATACCTTCCGTTGGCGTGACGTGGACGTAAAGAGGAGGGTGCCAACTCAAGTGTAACCTCGTCACCCGACCGCGGTTCAAAATTACTTGACGCTTGGCGAGTATTCCAAGCCCGTAAACCTTAAAGTATAGTCTGAAATTCTCTTGCACTGCTATTTATGAATATATAAATTTTCTGTAAGCATCTTTTCGTCGTCATAGCTTAAGTGTAAGCATTTAGTATTGAATTACTTTTTAAGATTTCCTAAAATAATCAACAAAAAATGTAACTTAAGTAATGCTAAAATATTTAACACTGTCAACATTAATGCATGTTTTATATTTTTAAATCATAGACATTTAATAACAGATGATATTTCTTTGTTTCACTACATTTACGTT
Source organism: Latrodectus geometricus (assembly GCA_026290005.1). NCBI lineage: Eukaryota > Metazoa > Arthropoda > Arachnida > Araneae > Theridiidae > Latrodectus > Latrodectus geometricus. The sequence goes on from JAPDSC010005291.1 coordinate 312,070, forward strand.
TTAAAATAAGCTATTACAGATTTCTTATTCATCGTAATAACCTAAATAT
>JAPDSC010005291.1:317717-332236 GCA_026290005.1 Latrodectus geometricus
ATATATATATATATATATATATATATATATATATATATATATATATAATCATTAAACAAAATTTTGATACTGATTAATATTTACAAAGCGACAAAAAACTAATTAAGTCTCAATGCAATAACTTAAAATGGTTTACTAAATCTCTATTAACAAATACGGTAGAAGTGGGACTTAATCGCACGAACTGTCAAATCATAGGCCAAAATCTCAGTTTTGCAATAGATTTTAACTGCAAACTAAATTAATCTATAAATTTAGCTTAACAACTAAATATTTTATGTTAAGATCAATTAAAAGGTGTAATCAATTTCTTTTTAATTAAAAAAAATAGCCTGTAAAAAATTTTTTTAGAAAAAAAATATTTTTTTAGTATATTTTAACTCTTTTCAGTTCAAAAAAAATTATTTTAATGTACATTTTACCATTTGTAACCTATATTGATTTAAATTAATTTCGTAACAATCGTACCCAACTCTTCACATTTTAAAACAACTCACATTAATAAAACAAAACTATCCTATTTTTTTATTATTTTACAATTGGAATTGGAGAATAAAAAAAATTACTTCATTTCCTAATCCACTGATTCTCTTGTAACCCAATTCTAGAGATGCGATGAATTTCAATTTTATCCTATCTAATTGCTCAATGTCAAACTTTATTTGATAAAACAGATTTTTTTCCTTTGTTATGGATGGCAGCAGGCTTCGAGTAGGAGAGCGGTATCGATCGTTTTTTTCTCCCCCTTTTATTTGTTTATGAGATTTAAATGCTCAGAACACTGATGAGAGTAAACTGAACAAGATTTAATTAAGGAGTATTTCTTTCCCAAGTACTTGTTACTTAATTAAAGGCAACAGCGTGATTTTATAAGCAACTCATAAGTTTCTTTAATTATTTGAAAGAATTGTTTATTTGTTTATAATTTCTTTATACAATGATATCTCTCGAATTGAGGTAAAATTGATAAATTTTGTGAGGTAATTTTTAGTGCTAATTTAAAAAGCAAGATTACGTGGATATATATTCATAGCAAGAAATTTATAACTTTCACTCTCTTGCATAGAATAAAAATTATTATAAATTAAAAAAAAAAACATTTTATTCAAAAATATCTATTCTAATCTTAACTTTTGTTTCTAAATAAAACAAAAAAAATAATGAATAGGATAAAGTTGAAATGTTAGGAGTATATTTATGTCTGGCTTAATATATATAATTAACATCCGCAAGACCCCAAAATTTTTAATTTCTACTCGGTCTCTTTTCTTGCAATAATAATACAGGGGACCCTAAGTGTTCCTTTGGAACCGCTGCTCTAAAATTTTGAAGACAGATAGTTATGTTTATACAATGTTGAGTTGAGATCCAGGAATGTGTTACTCTCTACAAAAGGTAATGACATATAGCACACCTAGTAGTTACATTCAAAAGCAGTGATTCTTTATCGAAAATTAATTTAATTAAAATTTTACACAGAACATGCAAATTAGTACTAAATATCACCACATGTACAGGCATGGAAAGAAAAGAATGCATACAATTTACATTATTTGTATGAGATTTTCAATCCCTGTTATATCATGAAATTAGAAAACATTCGTAACTACTTGTCACTAGGAAAATGAGAAGCAGCTAATCTATTTCGTATAAACAACACTTCTTCACCCCAATAAAAAAATCTGAACTGAATCTCTCTCTCTCGAAAAAAAAAGCATCCCTTTTCTGAAATGTGGCGTGACGTATGAATGGTATAATTTATGCACATATCGATATTTGTCTAACGTGTTCTTTTTTTTACTCATGTATATACAAAAAGTATCATTTGGCATAAAACAATTGTTACTCTACAACTTTGTAATTGAATTTTTTTTAACTGACTTCGTTTTAGTTTTCTAGACATGGCTTGAAAATACCGAATTTTTCTACTAACTTAGCCATGAAGTCTCTTTTTTTGTACCACACGTCCGCCTTCAAAGATTCTGCACCTTTTTAGGATCATGATTAAGGAAAGACATGACTTCTCAACCATGATGATAAAATCATAGTCTATGATCTCAATTAAGAAGACACGTGAATTTACTGGGGGATAAATTTGAATGATATGATTATCATTCAATGATAAAAGCCAATTTTGACTAATAGTGACCTAGGCTGTGGGGTTCTGGTTGGTTTGGGCATCATTCTTTTTATCGGATGGTAGTGATTTCGAATCCCGATTGAACTGAAGATCCATCAAGTTCACTCGTGGTCGCAGTGAAATGATACCTATAGGGGTGGCGGGTTAAGTATTAAGGGTCTTCTGCTTGATCCCTGCTTCAAAACTAAGTGGATTCTATCTGGCTGCTTCTATCTAACTGGTAAAGCCCAATTCAGTGATAGTTACAAGAAAGCACGCCTTTATAACAATAACTAATTGTGGTCTAGGGTTGGGATCGTGCTTTTCGGTGTGGAAGTTTCCAAACTCTCTACAAATCGGTATCAGGTTCAGTATTGAACAAGGAAAGTTATGTTTCGACTTTATACATACATTTCTGACGAGGCAAGGGCTTTGGAATTTTTTTCATTTCTTCCATTGCAACATGTAAATGTCTCACTATATATGAAAAAAGTCATAAAAATAATAATGCGCGATAAATCTTTTTTTTTTTTTTAAAAAAAAAAAACCTTTACAATAGCTTTTAGCTGTTTACACTATAACCAATAAAGTGTAAACAGGACCACAGTTTAAAGTATACTACATACCACTACAACCATTTATGTTCAAAATGGGAATTGAACACAGGAACTGATAAGCTGAATGCCACAATGGTTCCGGATACTATATAAGGTATCTATTATATTGATTTGAATAAAATTACCTAAAAATTAACAAAGATAAGAAATATGTTTATAGCTTTTAATTTAAACATTTTGATCTAAATTTATAAAAAAAATATATATTGGGATTTAATCTCAAATACCAAGATTTTACTGAGCAATTATTATAGAAAAGAGGATGTCGCAGTGGCCAGGTCAGTTATAAAATTCGTTCTTCTTATGGCATCAGGAGGTAGTGTGTTTAAGCTCGGCCCATTCGAAGATCAGTCGTGTTCGCTCATGGTGATGGGGCATGTTTAATACATCGTGGTAGCAATGCCCTCCATGTGAAATGATACCTATGGGGATGACGGACCAAGTCAGGGGGTTTACTACTTCTTCCCTGCTTCTAAATTATGAAGGCCCACTCACTTTCGGGGCAATGATGGCCCAGCCACTGAGTGTCCCATTATGTAAGTTGCCATCATTTCAGCTCCTTGTAGAGTTGAAAAAATCCTATTGTAATCAGGCATTAAAAATAAAAAAAAAATATCTAAAAGAGTGTGTATATTTATCAATAATATGCTTCAATTTCTCTATATTTTTATATCCTTATTATGTCACAAAATTTTCATTTCCTCTAGTGTTTTATTCCACAAAAATGAATTCCGTTTCAGTTTTATCATTTCAATTTACAAATTCCTACGAAAAATGCATTTTATGATTGTTTTAACAGCTAATAAAAACGCATTTCACAACACCCCTGTTATTTATTTATAATATGCAAAATTTTATGATAAATCATAGAATTTTAAGATTTTATTCATTTTACTTGTTGAAGTAAATAGCTTATCATGACACAAAATGCTTAGATAAAATATTAATATTAAATTTATTTCTATGATTATTCTAAATGGAACATAAATATAATAGAATTGAATTCAGCTTGAAATAGTATTCTTCTCTTATTTCACACATTAATAAATAGAAACGTTATCTGTAAATAATAGGAATGAATTATATACGGAAACATATAGCTGTGTTTCTTTCATAGATACAAAGTATATGAGTCACATTAATTTTAATAACACTGCATAAACATTTTCTCTCTTTTAAAATTTAAAAGAAATTATTAATAAAACATAAATAATAGCTATATTTCATATGATTACGTTACATTTACATTAAATATGTAAGAAAGAATGTGTTAAATTTTATTATAGAAACTATAATTTACAAAATATTGAAATATTTGAAAAATATAACTTTTGAATAAATAATAAAGAAAGAATTTATAAACAAAGAAAGATCATTTATTGTGAGAATGAATTATTATTTATTCATTTTATTAGAGAAAGAAAAATGAATAAATATTAAAAAAATACTAATGTGTTGAAATTAGACCCAAAAGAAAAAGTAAATATATGACCTCTTTATTACGAGAGAAATTAATCCTAAAAAGAGCATTTTTTCAGACTAATGTCTTAATAACTTTATTAAAAAAAAGATTTATAATTAAAAAGATTAGACCTGTCTGAAGGCGGTGGTCTAGACTCTCTTACTAATGATAAAATATTTTAACTTCTAAGACTTATTGGTGTAAATAGTTATTGATAAAAAAATTACCGATGGAAAGATTATTTAATTTTAAAAGATTCAAATTAAGTAATATACAGTTTCTTTAGTCAAAAAGTATTTAATTAAATATATTTCGCAACTTAACTAAAAAGCCAACCAATATAATTTAGGGGAATTTAAACAAAGTACCTAACTCTTTGGTTAAAAAAAATTAAATCTCACGGCAAATATATTGCAATGGAGATTTTGAAATAATTTTTAAGTTCTTTTTGCAAACAGTGAAGAAATTAAGCTGTTGATTTAACAAATAGCCATTAAAATTACTGCATCAAGGAGACTGCTCGTTTGCATGAAATTTAGTAGACAAGAAGATAATGCCATGATATGCCTTTCAACGTTCAATCTGTAAGAAATTTTACAATAGATTTTCTTATGGTTTAAATGGTATTTGAACATGTAGGGTTGCTGAAAAGTGGTTGCGATGTTAGTGCAAGAAGGAGAAATGCCTACCAAATATTCATTGATTCCTTTTTATCCGTTAAATGTTCTATCAAGCAATGAATTATAACTTTGATATATTCATGAAAAATTTTCAATGTTTATTAATTTCACAATCTTAAAGATAAATCGAGAAACAAGAAATATAACTTTTATATCTTTCTATTTTTTTGCCTACAATTAGTAATCCGATTGATTAAAGCTAAGCACAATGTAAATTATACCAACTAATTTTATTATATCTTAATAATAGCCAGATTGGTTACAAAATATACATCTGCACAGTTTAGTTATCATCACCTTTTGATACGAAATTGTATAGATTTTAGAGGTTTTTTTTCGTATTCAAGGATATTCTTTGTGAATACATTCTTTTAATTATCGGATGATATTTTTTGTAAATGCGCACGAATTACAGAACTTTAATACATCCAATATGGTTTTGAATAAAGTGCTTAGAATATTTCATATATTTTGCCTTTACTTAAAATTGTTTTAAATTTAAATTAAAAAAAATAATTTTTTTTTGCTTTATAATTATACTTATAAAATGCTTTATTTTTGCACTTAATTCGCTAAGAAAATTATATTTTAAATTTAAATTTTGTCAAAGAAAACAAGTACAATAACTTACAATTGTACTATCGTAATCTAAATTTTTTATTTAAAATGCATTCTTCTAGTTTCCTAAGGAATTAAAATGCTCATAAATTCTTAATTAGTATCCACAAATTATTTAACTCAAGGATATTAAATAAGTACTTATAAGCTTTCATGGTTTTGTCAATTGCAGTAAGAATTCTTAGCGCTGATTGTTCTTATGGACTTCCGCAAATATGTTAAATTACCTTTAAGATTCTTAACTAAACAAGAAAAGATAATTAGATTAAGTTAATAGGATATTCATCTGGTTACTTTATCTGCGATCATAAGCCTCTAAACACAGTCATTGCTCTACGAGATAAGCTACATAAACAGGGGGACTTTAAATTCCAGGGTTTATTTCAAAGACGACCTTTACTGCGTCTGGTATCGAACCTATTACTAACAGATGAAGAGACTAACGACTTTAGCCATAAGGCTATCGTAAATACAAAGTTATTTTCTGATATAAAGATTGATTTCCACATAAGAAAATTTTTGTACATGTTTAAAAAGTACAATCATTTTATAAAATTCATGCACATTTTGAAAAGAGTTCTTGATAAATAACCCAACAATCCTTTGTTGATAGAATGATGAATTTTTCTATTCAAATAAAAACAAAGAATGTAGCTTTATTGAGAAATTGAAACCGAAAAGAACTCTATTAATTTTAATCCACGTAATTCAAAACGAAAATAATCTTCGTTTCAATAGGGAATTCCTTTGGAGGATTCCCTCTATTTAACTTTGGTCAATTCGTATTACATTCAAACATATTTTACAAGAGAATGCAATATCAATGGAGAAACGTAAATGTCACTTTAATTAGTCATACTACCGGATTCATTTAGAATGAACGTAGAAAATTCACTTATTTGTTCAAACAGTTTACTCATTTAAATTATTTCCTTAGACACACATAAATCTTATGATACAAATTCTATTTCTGAAGTTAAACATTTGCAGTGAATTCCTTAAATTCTAACAATATGCAGTCTAAGATAATTTAATAGAATGCATTTTATCAGAAAAAAAAATGAATTTTATTCCTGAAAAATAAAATACCGTATTAGATAATAAATTGTTTGGTAAAATCATTTTATTATTTTGCTATTAGTTTTATAAATTTTTTATGCATGCTTTAACACACACACACACACACACACACATATATATATATATATATATATATATATATATATATATATATGCGTAAAAATAATAACTTTTTTAGTCCGATGTAACGTCTCATTAAACAAATGAAGAAATTATAATATATTGAAATCCATTAACAATTTCGATACTATGTTCTCACCCAATTGCATTTTAACTGCTTTCAAAAACCCTGACTTTTTGAGTAATGCTAAGAAAATACTTTATCAGAGTAATAGCATGCAAAGTTGCAATAATTTCTACAAATTTTTCTCACAGAAATTTTATTTAAAATTAAATTTCTTGAAATTTTTTCTGCAAATATTCAAATTTGCTAAAATATTTGGAAAAAGTACGTTTTATTTATTAATAAATTTTGATTGATAAAAGAAAATTAAATTTTTCAATATGAAACATCCATAAAACAATTAATTATATTTAGGAGTTCTTGGTGTGTGAACTTATTTGTTTTATATATCTAAATGTAAGTACAATGCGTATAAATTATGGTTAGAAAAAACTGTAAACGTATTAGTTTCTTACGATAAAAATATTTTCAACTTTCTAGACACCAAATGTAAATTGCTCATTTCAAATCATGCTCAAATCAAAATGCTTAAATCCGAATTAAAATTTTCAGTTAAAATCAAGTTCAGATCAATAAATAACTCAAATAAAAAAAAATTAACTATAAATTTAAAATACAAATTCTTCAGTAATTTTATATGTTTTTAGAAACACATCACACATATATACAACAATGATTAATAGTAATCAATCATTATAAACTGAAACTTTCTAACAATGATAGTAAATTTTTTTTTTGTGACTATAGGATATTCTGAATTGAAAATCGTAAAATAAACGCTAAAAATTAAAAAAAATATTTTTTAAAATCAAAATTCCAAGCAGATAAAAAGTTTGCTTTAAATTCGAAAAATAAAATCCCAAATCAAATATAAAATAATAATAGTTTTGAAATCAAAGATTTTTCATGCGCAGAACATAATGCACATGAAACTGAAGTTGACCATTCATTTCGAGTGCTTGTAAATTACAAAATACATCTGCAGTAATTAGGCAAATAAGAGTGGGGGAGGACTGACCGAAGTAGTGGTGGTGGGTGTGACTCCAGGCTGTATGATGGTGACAGCCGGGTTCTCGGACATGATGGTGCTGATGGCAGGGTTCGTCTTCACGGGGGACCTGTTGCTGCAGAACGATGTCTCCTGCTGCCCCTCCCCGTGAGTCTCGTTCGCCGCGCTGCCATTAGCCAGAGTATTCAGCATCGTCGAAGTCTGAAACAGAATGAATATTTTAGTTTGTGTACACCGAAACCGGTGCTCTTTAAATATTAAGCACTCCCTTTCAATTGCAAGTTATTTGCAAGCGCTAATGGAGGAGTGATGCCAACAGCGTTGCATAAATAAAAGAGTGCGCCGCAATTATTTTAATTAATTTAACATATGCTTGTTAATACGATGTGCATACAACATTTGTATGTATCAAATAAATGTTAAACACTGAGTGTAGATAGAGCTGTTTTCAGTAGCACAGGGTCATCAGGGCATTAAAAAAAATAAGATTAGTAATTAACTAAACTACTTGCTATCATTCTAAATAATAGAATGATCTAATTAAAAGTTTGAAGAATAGTCCTAGTTAGTATTTTTAATGTTATTTCTAATTATTATTTTGAACTGACCTAATTATTTTCTACTAACTCTCCATTCATTGTAAGCAAATCAAATAATATGTGGAAATAACAAAGAAAACATACAATAATAGAATCTTTAAGGTAAAATGTTTGGTAATCTATAATATAAGGGATTCATTAATTACTTTCTAACTTAAAATAAATATTTTCCATTTGCTTACAATAATTTTGAGATTGTAAAATAGATAATTAATGATATAAAATACAATATTCCATTTAGTCTTTTTTGTATTCTTCAGTTGCTTACAATATTTTTAAAATTCTGAAATGTGATTTAACATGTTATCTCACTGACAGTCGTTAAAAATATTTATTTCAAAGTATCAATTTATGAAAATAATTTATTTTTCAAAGCATCAATCCATAAAAAATGAGTACTTTCTTTCGTAGCGATCTACAATGAATCAATTTCATTAAAGCAATTTTTGTTTAACAGAAAATTTTACTATATTAAGAAAACATTAGCTAACTCGTACATTACAATTGTTGAACAATTTAATTTACACATGTTTAAACTAAGCCTGCGTTAATGAAAGTTATTCAATTACAATAAAATCTATCCAAATAAAAGAATCAAAATTACATGGAATTATTCTACAGCATATTTATTCATAAAATTTGTTGCAAAATTTCCAATAATATAATTTATTTTTTATGAACTTCTCACCATAAAATGTTTCTAAAGGTTTTTATTCATTATGAATTTACATTTAAAGTTTTATACAACAGGTATTTTTTTCTGCTTGAAAAATGTTGATTTTTAAGCAAAATAATATACTATAGAAGTAATTTAATTGCAGTAAAGTACTTTCTAGTCTTTAATATAGCTTCTCAAATAACTCATGAGTAGCGATTACCTCGACAACATGAAGCCAAATAACGCCAATCAATCCACTTAATGTATGATTTGCAATTATCTCCCTATCTTTCTTGCTCTCTCAATCAGACCTTAAATTATTTTTTCGTCGCCAACAGAGAGCTATCAATCGAAAATAAATTTAATTACGGCTCATTTATTGCTCTCTTTTTAGGTTCTAAAGAATTTTAAATTAAATTTAAAATTTGTTTCAAATAAGTGAATTCGCAATCATGCATCACTAAACCTATAAAACTATTTTTTATTGATTAATTAATTTAAATACATATCTATGAAAATATTTTTTTCCTTATAGAAACTTTCCATTATCAGAAAATGAATGGTCAAACTTTTTATTTATTTCTAACAGAAAAAGTTTTGAGGCAAGTTATTTAAGCAGTTTCTAGCGATATATTTTCAAAGATACTAAAATTTCGTCAAGAAAAGATTACACATTAAAGCTCCGTTTCACCCTATTATTTTTGAAGCGTTGATAACTACGGTTGTAAATAAAGCTGTAAAATGGAAAATACCTTACAAAGTTTGGTAACTTCCAGTGTGGCTAATAGTAAAATTCAGAAGTTAAAAAATTATGTGTTGAAAACCAAACGAGATGCAGGAGATAAAGTCAACTGAAAAGTAGTACGGCAGCAGCAATTTATTTAAAAACAATTAGTAATAATTTAATACGATGGCAAGGAAGGGAATGTATACAACATTCATTTGTTTGTGTGTAGATTCATAACTGACATCAAAATGAAAATATTTTCGGAGAGTCATTTGAGGCATTATATTTGCATTGTGTCTGAAGAAGAGCAGATTGAACAACAGCATATAAATGAGTCTTAAGCACATCATTACCAAGTAGGAAGACTCTGTATACAGAACGAAAGTTATCGGGTTCGATTCCAGTCTCAGTTGAACAGTGGAAGAGGGATGTTACTGTTTTCTGCATGTATGCCTAATTGGGTTGGTGCTAGCTTGGGAGTTTAATGGATTTCATTTCCTGCAATGGATGAATAAGTTTAAATATCTATAAAAAGTCTAGACAATTACAAAGTGGACTTTAAATAGCTTATGTTTAGAACGCGGTATCCTTATAATTAGAAATAATACACTTCTTTCTGCATATTTCGTGATGTAACTGTGTAGAAACTCATCCAGAAATCAATGAGGGCAATACGCGTCCCTTTCTTCAGATTTTTTTTTGGGCAGTATATAATTTTTTATTTTATAATCACAAAGTTACTGTTCTACAACTTTGTAATTGATATTTTTCACTTATTTTGTTAAATTTTCGAGAGTGGGCTGTTAATTTTCAAGCTTAACAAAATGGGCATTGCAAGTCATATAGTAATATCCGACATTCTCCACTATCTGTGTCTCGACATCTTTTTTATCATCCTAATTTTCTATGTTCCAAAAGAAATGTGTAAAACTTGACTTTAGTGAGCACTTTTTTCACAACTTTAAATAGAATGTTGTAGTATTTCATGAACAATATCACCAATATAATTTTGATAATCACTTAAAACAATGAATCAACTTAAAAAAAATAAAAAATTTAAGTTGTTACACATTCGTGAGAAAATGGCGTCGTGTTTCAATTCTTAGATAGATATCAACGCATATGAAACAAATGCAACATATAGAGATCTCGATTCTAAAAAGCAATACAATAAGATTTAAAATGTTTTAAAAAATTATGTTGTTTTTCCTGTTGTTTGGTGCATTAAAGATAGAAATGAACTCCGTCAAATTAATGGTAATTAATTGTTCCAATAAATTTAAAAGCATTTAATGACAAATGATTTTGATTTGATTCCGAGTTACCAAGTTAGAATCTGAGAACCAAGAAAAACTTTTAAGGCATTTAAATAAATAATCCAAAATTTTTTTAAAAATAAACCATATATATGTTATAAAAAAATTGAAAGTTTGAAAGCTTTCAAGTGCTCATCTAAGAGATGTAAATGCATAAAGCAAAAACGCGAAGTCCATCATCAATTGTTCAAAAGTGGTTAAAATCGAACTCCGAATCCTAAACTCTTTTGATATGGAACTTTCCACTAATCATGGTAAGAATGCGAATCATTCAGTTTGTCAAGAAACGATATATTGGAATCAAAATTCTTTTACAAGATTTTTTGGTGATTTTTAGGTGTTTCATCAGTGTTTAACATGGTGAAGAACTTCGCAAAAAATTTAACTATAGAAGTATCATTTCTGGTAGTATCTGTTCAACTACTGTTTGTTAAGAACTGCCACCAAATTATATGAACAATTTTTAGAAAACATTAAGAAAATGAAATTATTTTTAGTACTCGAATAGTATTAAGTTTGGCTATTTTTTTATAATTTTACATCTTAGTTAAAGAAAATTTTGAGTAAAAATGGTTTTTATTTCAATTAGATTGGATTAACTGTGTTCTTTAGAGTTATTTATAATTTTTAAATATTGTTGAGTTTGATTTTAAAAATAAAGAGAAATTCATTCTGTTTGACTCGATATTTTTAAAGGGAGATTCCCCAATAAATTTCTAAAGAAAAAACAACAGTAATTACGAATTAAGAATAATTAAGAGTTGAAAATGTGCAATTAGCAATGCAGATTAATGAAATTAATGCAGAAAAATGCAAATTAAATCATTTACGTCATTATTTTCTATATATTTATATAATCAAATTACATGTTTAAAATATCAATCATTTATAAATACACTTAAAAATAATTTGCTTACATATTTTTTCTTAACTTAATTAATAAGTAATGTAACACAATTGAAAAATAATGTTCGTCAATATTTAGAAATGAGTATAACATGAATAAATTTAGTTAGAAAATATGCAGATGTTTCAAATTCATTAGAAATACAACTTTTACATACAAATGATTGTCATAAATTAGTTTCATTTATAACTAGTATAATTATTTGGCTATAAAATATTTTTATACCTAAAAATATTACTTAAAGTTTAAAAATTTCTGAGTTTACAAAAATTTTTCCCATAAATATTTTTACAAAATCATAACACAAATATATTAATAATTTAAAAATGAATCACTTGTATTTATAACATATGGAACAACAATTCATATTATTTATTTCAAAATAGACCATTAATATAATATATATAACAATTAATACTCTTTCTAACAGTATTGTGAAGAATTATATAAAGGGCTACAATTTATCGAACTATGTTGTTAATATTTATTTACCCTCTAATTAATAGCAATAATGTTAAAAAATATTATCTTATAATTATTTGAGAGTAAATTAAATATTGTATTCTAATGTTTTATTTACCAAGTGGACTTCAGCCAAATATTTAAATAAAATATAAGTTTGCTTGGATAAATTCAAAAATAAAACTTAATTGGCAATATTTATATAAATAACTCTTTATATTTTTCAGTATTATTTTAGTTATTTTATAGCACAAACATAAAACGTTTTTTATAAAAAATCCTTACTTAGCATGTAAATCATGACAGAAGCTATTAAAAACCATGCATATCTTTCAAAGTTTCGTTATATTCGGCTTAACAGACAAAAAAAGTAATTAATTTTAATGAAAGAAAATAACTAAAAGTGATTTATAATTTTTTTCTGAAGAAATATTGTATCATTTATAAAGATTGTGAATAATTATAAAATAATTATATTCTTAAATAGTTTTTAAAACAGGAACGGTTTAATTTCTCCAAATGAATTTGCTTGTTGAATGACATGAATTAATTAAAGTTATTCCGGGGGAAGCAGTAATTATCATTTTAATAATTTTACTTTTAGAAAATGTAGTTGAATGTTTGTGAAGTAAGCAATTAAGAAAATTAACCATGAACACAGTAATAGTAATTGGGGGTAGTTAATAAAAATTGCTTTGCTAAAAAAGCTTTAATGATTTTCACGAAAAATTAATATTAAATATAATAATAAAAGTTTTTAACGTATAATTTTTTCTTACTCATTCTGAAAAGAATTTTTTGATGCGTATTATTTGTTGATTAAAAAAAACATATGTAAATAATCATTATTTAATAACTAAGTTTATCGATATAAAACCTTGGATAATCTGATGGATAATAATCATATTATAATATCACAAAATTATCAGTCACTTATTATCACAAATTTTTATATATTAAAATAATATATATATATATATATATATATATATATATATAATATTGGGTTTGATGATATTTCTGTCCTTAAAACCATGGTATTGTTAATTTGGCAATATAGTTATAGTTAAATATTTAAATTAAATTAGAATATAATTAAAAAATTTAATCAATATTGTAGTAAGTAATTATGTTTCCGTTACTTTCAGTCGAATTTCAGATTATCAACCATTGTTATCCGTTACCTCTTTTTCATGTAAAGAAATTTGCTTGTTTTTAAGTAGTCATTTATTGATTTAGTGTTGGTTTTGAGAAATAAATGTAAAACGGTTACCTCAATCAATGTCTAAATTAATTTTTGCAAATTTCTTTTAATGGATAGTACCAAAAAAACAAAAATGAGCTAAAAAACTTACAATATTTTACCTTTACCTTAATATGTAATTTAGTACAACTGAAAGAAATTGGTCTAAAATAATTAAAATAAAGGATTTAAAAATTGTTCATTTTCTTAAATTTTGACTTAACAATATTATTTTTTTATCGATTCAGAATGAAAAATTATCAAATATCAATGACGATATTTTTTCTGTATAAAAATTTAAAATTTTTAAAACTTGTTGTAAATCTCAATTTATTCAAAGAAATATTTTATCCGTTTTGATTGTAAATTATGCCCTCAAATAAACTTTTGTTAGTTTTCACTGATTATTATACTTATTATATAACTTTTATGAATTTAATCAAAATTGCTAACCTATTTTATTTTTTACATTTTATTTATTGATTTATTTATTTTTTTTGTCAACATTAGCCTTTTGCACACAAGGATTAATTCATCCCTTAAAATAATCACATTTGAGTGATATTCAGCATTTAAAGTTGGATGCTAGTGATTTTTGATGTAATCTCTTGTTCATTTAAACATTTCTGAAGATTTGCTCAATTTCGCGCTTGGAATATAATTTCTAAAATAATACCGTATTTGCCGGCGTATAAAACCCACATTTTTTTTTTTTTGAAAATAGGTCTAAAATAACGAAATGAATCTAATACACTGATACTACATCTTATACATTGGTATTAAGTTTTTAATTACATTTATTTTTAGAAATTTCTTTTATTTGGAGTAAGCGATTTTC
>JAPDSC010005291.1:337236-349491 GCA_026290005.1 Latrodectus geometricus
TATATATTAGAACTGGAATTCCTCTATCATAGTTACTGTTCTATCTGATCTCACATATATGGGGCTTAGATCCTGACTCGAAGGTTACCAGGTAAAATGTTGAAGATCTGTATCGGGATGTCCCTCCTTGACTGCAACATGATATGCCATGGTGTAACAATTGTCAATTTAGTATAATTGCAAATAACTAAGAGTGAATCTCTTGTCTTAATTGTTTGTGTAGGCGTGGGTGCTTAATGTGCTAAGAACAAAAAGCAAATTTCCCAAAGTTTTACATCGATGAAACTCTTAAGCAAGCACATTACTCGCACTGAACTCAACAATATGAATGACGCTGTCGAGTAAAATAAATTGCCACGTACTTGGAACTTTCAAGCTCATTTGTCCAATTAGAAAATAATGCATTGTGACTACTCATTAGATGAAGCAATATTCCAATGCTTTTCTTGCCCGAACACTTCAGTGGATATTCTGGATGTATTGTTC
Organism: Latrodectus geometricus; assembly: GCA_026290005.1. Taxonomy (NCBI): domain Eukaryota; kingdom Metazoa; phylum Arthropoda; class Arachnida; order Araneae; family Theridiidae; genus Latrodectus; species Latrodectus geometricus. The sequence continues at coordinate 337,723 of JAPDSC010005291.1, forward strand.
CTCAAAGTATTGGTATGCATCGTAACTTGTGTCGCGCTTGTAACTCTCAATCATGCCTGTCTAAAGCATAACTAGTCACTTCCTAAAACAGATTTATCGTGGTCTACAGTTCAATTGTGACTTTACCAACACCAAACTAGTCTAATTATTTTATTGAATGAGCTATTTGGTTTGTTGGTGTGATCGCATCGGTGGATATTAAGAAAACATAGTTCTATGAAACATTGCTAGGTATCGTAATCTCTTCTGCTGGTTTTATTTCATTTTAAATGATTTGGCTCTCTTTCTTGTGGTTTTTATGAGCCTCATCTTTCAGAAAACATTAACATTTTTTGGTCAGTTTTCATGGATGCAAATGTGTGAAGCTCCTGTTTCAATAACCGTAGTCTACCAAGGCTGTAGTAGTTCTGATAAAATAGAGTCATTAGATAAATTATTTGGATATCCAACTATAATATCTAATTTGATATCACAAATCGTTTCTATTATTTTTTTCAATACTTCAGTATCTAACCGGATTTTCACATTCATTTATCGGATTTAATCATCCCAGGATATATTCGATCACTAAATATATAATTGTTTTTAATGTATTACTGTTATTAATCTTTGAATAATTCCGAAAATATGCAAAATTATGCACTTTTGATGAAAACACTTTAAGAGTTTAATAATATTTATTTTTAATATTACAGATTATGAGCTGGATATATAAGCAGAATCAGATAATTTATTAAGTTTTCAATAATCCTCACAGTTTTCTGTATTTCAATATATAACAGTCTGTAATTATCAAGTATTTCTAAGTAGATAAAACATTTTAACGTTATTTGGTATTTTGTAATCACAAAATACATGAAATTTGAGGCTGCAAAGAAGGTAATTTAACTGAAAAATAACGTCGTAAGGGATTTCAACACCCAGCGCATTATTTTCCTGAGGATTTTAGATGAATATCGCATCATATTCACGTGTGATAACAGGATATCCAGACAACTTTCCAACAACAACTCCGGCAAATATATATACAGAAATAAAAACTAAACACCCAACTCCCGTTTCTCAACAATAAAGGGAATCGATCTCAAAACTTTTCACTCCATAAAATGGTTCGACAATTAAGGCATAATATAAAATATACCACACGAGTTTAATAATATTAAACTTAATATTATTAAGCTCATGAGTTTAATAATATTAAACTTAATACATAAAAATTAAAGATTCATTCAATTAAATTAATAAATGTGTACTAAAATATATATATATACCAATTAACCCATCAAAATATAATAAAAATTGCTTTTTAACATCCAGTATTTTTATTTATATTTACTCTAATACAATAAATTTTACTGTTATTATAATAATGAAATAAGCTGATATTATTCTATTAAGTGTTACTAGTGTAAGCATTAAAGTAAAATGATTTATGATAATATTTGCTGAGAATCCTCGAAACTTCAGAATTTCTTGTAACAATTTAGACATAGAAATATTTTTAATTCAATTAAATTTTGATTTTATTTTAATTACAGACAGCAACACACATTTGAAATCCTTGTCATTTTCTTTAATAAAATTATATCGTTTTGTTAAAGTAATAAAGACAACAAAAGGTTGTTTTAGTTTGGTTAGATAGAGCGTCAATCTAGTTTTCGGAATGTAGTGGGTTTGACACTAGAATCAACTAAAACCCGTTGACCTAAGAGATTATACACGTTGAAAGTTTCATTGAATTTAATGTGCCTCGGCTGTAATGATGCTACATGGAATAAAAGAGATCATTCCAAATATGTCGACCTAGTCACTTATGAGCATTGCTCAATTAACAAGACGGTTGACTGTGTTCTGTAGCTTCAGTCGATTGAAGCAGACGGTTGGAAACATCGCTATAATCGATTTTCATATAAAACAAACAAGTATAACTGTAAAATATTTTTTCTTAAACGAAACTGGGAAAATAATGACATTTTTTAAGATAAAAAATACAATAATCTGTGTCTTTAAGTGAAGTTAATAAAAGTATGGTAAATTATACATTTCTCACATACCAAGACGCTTACTTCGACTGAATTTCAAGAAAACGATAAAAAATAAATTATTTCACAACAAAGAAGGAATTAAAATATTCCATTCCATCCCCTGAGATTAAAGATTACTCAAACTACAACGCCTTCTCAAACGAAAATTTAATTACTAATTGCTGGCAAGCTTAAAAATAAATGTTAATACCTGGGGCTTAGGTGTTTCCAAATTTGACAGATTTCAAAAGCTTTCCTGGGACGCAAACTAAAATTTATCACTTTTTGAGACACGTTTTCGCTTTCAAGTCATTTAAGCCTCGTCGAAAATGGAGGAAGAGGTTGCCATTTTATTTTCCCCAGCCTTTATTTCCCGAATTTCTCTGGGATTGGTGAAAAAGCCCTGAATTCTGGCATTTAAGGCCTTTTCTGGGTGCGAAAAAAGGATTTTAAAGCAATGGAACGTTTCGAAAGCCTAACTTGCTCTTTTTTCTTTCTTCTCAAAACGGTTTCTAAGTCGACAATCAGGGGACAAAAGGCTTAAGAAGAAATGATACAGAAAAAGAGTGCTCCTCATAAGTTGGGGGAGGGGGATAAAGAGATTTAAAGTTACCGAGATGCACTTTTATTTATAATTTTTTTTCCTTGGTTCCCAAAGAGAAAGACATAAAATGTTTTCAGATGATTCTTTGTAACGATACGGATTGACTTGAAATAATCATCAGTTATAACAGGAATACAGGAAGATGATAGTCGAAGATTTCAAACTTTGAAACCAAGTTTTAAAATAGGTATAATAAAACAACCTTTAAATAGTAAAATATTCCACAGAGAAAAATATGGCTTAGTAAATATAAAAAGGTTTTACCATGAATTTTACAAAACTTTTAAAAAGAATTACATTTAGTTATACCTGTTAAAATCCCTTACAATATTTTCGAAAAATATTTATTTACTTTCTTATATAAAACCAATAATTTTATCAAGAATTTTAAAAAGATTCCCATATAGTTATCTATGACTAATAAAATATTTTAACTAAGAAAATATAATTTCTTTATTTTTTTGTATAGACTCAATAATTTTATCTAGAGTTTCACAAAGATTTACTTACTTACTTTATTAAGATTTACTTATTGCTATCAGTTTTGTCATTAATGAATATTTTAGAACTTTCTTAAAAAAATGAGTATTATTACATAATAAAACAATATTTCTAGCGAAAGTTTTGAAATAAATCGTCTTTTATAATTGAGTATGTCAGTAAAGAACATAATACTAAGAATTTTAGAAATTAATGTCATTATATAAATTAAATATTCAGTAAAGTTGTGCTATGATTTAAAAAAATAGACTTTTATATTAAATCAAAAGATTTATCAATAATTTTTTCCGAATTTCAAGAGTTCACCAAATGTAATAAGTATATACGAAGAATATTTTACTACGCCCATTGTTATTAATGAAAATCATTAATCATATTAACAATTTTCTGGAATTTGAAAAGGATTTATCCACAGCAGTTAGTTATGTCTGTACAGAAAACATTACCATGATTTTTTAGAATGTCACTAAATTTAATATTTTCTATGAAATTCAATAATTTTAAAAATAACTTTTGAGAAATTTTAAAAGAATTCAGTTTTTAAATTTAATTATGAGTATGAAGAATGTTTTTATATTACTTTAAAGAATCTTATATTACATTTATATAAAATGGAAATTCTTATGATTATTTTTTCAAGAATTTCAAAGGAATTCATAAATTTGCCTTACTTAAAATAATGTGTACTTTATTAATATTATATATAAATAAATATATATATATATATATATATATATATATAACATGTTAAACATATTCAGTATTATATTACTGTAATAATTTATCACATAAATCATTTTTATTTTAATAATTAATTTTTGAACTCTAATTACTGGCGTACTAAATAATATATGCATATCAAATCATCCACAAAATAACGAAAAAAATGTAAGTTATGATAATTAAAATAAATATAAAAAATTCTAAATATTGTCAGGAATATATATATTAATATATATATTCTTGACAATATGTATTAAGTATATATTATTGAAAATTTGATTCAAAATCTTCAATCTATATTTTAACGTATAATTTTGCACATTTTAAACATTTTACAAATAATTACTCTCAATATCATTATAATTTCTCAAGATAAGAATATTTAATCATATATTTATCAAAATATTAGTTGTCATCTACATTTTAAGGAAAAATAGTTCAACTCTACTAAAGCCATTGTCTCGCTTCTAATTATAATCGCATAGTTTTTCATTTTAAGGAATTTAAAAGATTCTTAAAAATTATCTTTACAATAATGGAAAGTATTTATTGTAAAGATAATTTAAAATAAATATGTGATATTGTAGTTTTAAAGGCCTTTAATTTAGATAAATTTATGAAAACGTTTTTACTTTATCAAAAATAATAAAATAAATTATATTAAATTAACCATCAAAATAGCATAGTAAATGCGAGTACAAAAGAAATAGATAGATTATATTTACAGAGGGAATAATAAAATTAATATCCCACATCTAATTTTACAAATGTTGAAGTGTTTACGTTACTTTGAAAAATATTGGAATGTAAAATGATGCATCACAAAGATCGAATGAAATGTTAATTTATTTAAGTAATTATATTTCGTGGAGAACAATAAGCATCTAAATTATTCTAAAATTAGTGAAATAAAATGTTTTAATATATATATATATATATATATATATATATATATGCATAACATTGGTCTTCGGATAATCAACTACAAACATTTTACAGAATTTTTAATTACTATAGGTACTAAATAATTTGTACAGTAAATTTTCAGAAATGTTATAAAAATTCATTTTTTCATTTAAATAATGATTAAAAATATCTCTCTATTTCTTTAAAGATAATTATTATAAAATAACTTTAATGATTATATCAAGGGTACTTAGGGATTCATATATAGCAATTAATTTTATGTGTAAAGAATATTTATATATAAGAAAGTAATATGTAAAGAATATTTATATATAAGACAGTACAGAGTATTTAGTTGAAATTTATTGATTTTTGGGCTTTTATATCGAAGATTTAAAGGAGAAACAAGTATAATGTTATTTTCGTAATATTTTAATTTTATTTTGGTAATCAGATTATTGTAGTATTTAATCACAAAATAGCATGATAGCATATTGCGTACCAAATGTAAATTTAGAAAGTGATTTGTTTAAGGACTTAAAACTGTTAGAAAGCATTTAAATATATACTAGATTTGGAAGGAAATATTGAATTCCATAATGACTGATAAATAATGCACCGTATTATATCTCGCAATGGAATAAACATGGAAAATTCCCAAGCATCCACCCATAGAGATGTACATGTACAAGTGCAACATTCTTCACCAACTTTAACAAATTTGTACCAACTTGGAGAAAGGCTATATTATGAGCGTTATAGTTTATTTTTACATTAGTGCCTGTACTATTTTATTTCTGGTAAACTAAATATTTACCAGTTGATATGTTAATAATAGACATTCAGAAATTCTACAAAATATAAGTGCATTAATTATTTTCAGAAGATGAAATAAAGTATTGTTCTAGTTAATTTGTATATATATTATATATGTTAATCTGATATAGGGATAAAATTCTGTTTTAAAATTTTGTTAAACATGATTAAAATGCTATGCTTAATATTGATACCCTGACTACAAAGTCAATAATCAAAATCAAAATATATCTTTGAATTAGATATAAGATTCTCCGAAGTGATTGCAAAAATAATTGATTGCCCAACATTCCAGAATAAAATATTACAACAGAACATAGTTTAATATTCTAAATAAGAAAATATCTAAGACACTTATTTTAAAGTCAGTGAACAATATGTAGTATGAATCATTCGAAATAGAATAATCTTGAAAAGACAGCCAAAACTGAGTGAATCCGACTTTTTGAACAACCATTGGCGATCTTTACCCTATCTTCAAAAGTCATTCCACGAGATTCTAAATACTCACGAACATTGGTTCTTCACTTGAATTGTTTTTGTTTGGATTCTTTAGTCTTGAGTGAGAGTTTCTAAAAAAGAGATGTTTCCGTAGCTACTTCTCAGCGTCAGAAAAAAAAATTGATTAAAGCTTGGCGAGTAAATCAAATCAGTTGCCACCGTTTCTTCCTTTATCAAAAGAAACAAAACCCATTTCGTCTCCTTTCGTGAATTTATTTACTGAAAAACTGAATCGTTGAACCGCTCCTTGGCATATATTTAGAAGGGAAAGAAGAAATTCAGGAAAATTGGGTTACAAATCACTCTCCCACCTTGCCAACTACCTTTTCTTGACTCTTCCTTTCAGAAAAAAAGATGGCGAAGTATCCGTTTTCTTTTCAAAGTGTACACAGAAGAAAAGATTATGGAAGAAAAAGGAATGGCATGGCCAAGCGTGTAAAGAAAGAAGAATCTCTGCTTTCAAGCGAATCGACGATTGATTACCGCGTCGAAGCACATTCAGCGCATTCTACAGTTTCGTCATTCGCTCTTTGGACCAATGATCAATAGCAAAGAATGTTGGGATTAATCCTTTCTTTAGTGGAATATTCCTCTAACTGTCAATATTTTATATATAGTTAGTGGAAAATGTATTCTGTATTTGATGGAATTAAACTTCGAATTTTATACCACAACACTTAACAATGATTGCAGATTGTTATTGTTGATACATATTACATGACATTCGAAGTTGAGATATTGAGAAAATAGGTAGTTCTTGTGAGTAAAAAGTAGTCGGTTCTATACCTGAGCCAGCTGAAAATAGTGTTTTTAAAAAGATCAATGTCAATTTAAAGCTCTATATCACCAGCTTTTCCCCAGTATGGTAAGATGAAATAGGAGTTAGTTGTTAGAATATATGTTTCCATCAACTTGAATATTATTCAATGTATGTATCATATTTTAAATGGTTTTATGTATTTAAAAAATTTTCATGATTATTCTAATATATAAATAAATACAAAATAATTTTCCTCAATAACCAAAATAACTTTGGAAAAGTAAGACAGAATTATAAGCACGTATAAATTGTAATAATTATTGAATTTCTGTCCAAAATTATGGCATATTCAATGCGGAAATTATGGCATATCCAAAATTATGGCATAATATTCAATATTTCTCCAGTAAAAATTTCATACTGGAGAAATATTAAGAAAGAGAGAAACATAAAATAATCGAAAAGTATTTAACTTTTAAAGATAATATTAGCTTTTCTCAATCAGATCAGAAGTTGCTTTTAAGATGCTCTAGACGAAATGCGAAGCTAACAAAAGAATTACGAAAAAAACTAAATAAAGAAACTTCATTATGCGTACAAATTTCCTAGTTACTTACGTTAAAAAGTGTGAAAGAGCATGCTCAAAAATATCTTTTTCTTTTCATCTTTATTGCTCGAAAGTTGATTTTTTTGAAGAGAAATCAGTCACAAAAATTTGCTGTGAAAATAATTTATTGGTACATTTGTAAGTGAAGAAAATTTTTCAATTTAAACTTACATGCTTGGTTAATGGAATTATATAGAAAATGAGAAATAAGAAAAGTTTGAACAGAGTTAATTTTTAAACAGAATACAAGAAAACTAATAAATTTAGCTTAAACTGATCATTATGAGCACGTGAATTATGCCAAGGAAACAATTTAAGAAAGATAATATTTTGAATTATTTAAACTTATACGTGTGAAAGAAAGAATAAATTTACATGTTATGGATTTATAAAAATTGGAAGAAATTGAAAAATATATAATTCTAAGCAATAGTATTGAGCTCATTTTGGAATTTTTCAGAACTTAGAACACAAGTTCATGTATTTTTAAAATAAATCTAAAAATTACTTTCATTTTAGGAATTGGAGATTCAACAGCATTTTGGGTAATAGTTTGACAATTTTCAACTATCTTAGTGGTGGATGTTTATAATGGTTTGGAATCCATTTCAAGTGGAATTAAATATAATGTGCATAATATGATTATATAGCAACATATTAATTAGTTATCATGAATGTAAACATCAAAAATTTCATGAAATATTTGTGTAATTTTTCTTATTATAAAAGTAGCATTTATATTGCACAATTGGGTATTCTTTTATGGTTTTCATATTACATTCGTCACCACAGTTTTTTGCTGAAAATACCAATATACCACCATCTTTATTTTAAAAAAATAATCTAGTAAAGTTAATTTCTGTAGAACTTTTATAGTGTTAATGACAATCATGAAAAAATTGGTGACTATTTTTATCTTAAATTTTCTGCCAGATATTAAATATTTGGCGATATTAAAAACCGGTTTGATAAAAGAAAATTGCCTAATTAATTTTAAGGTACTTACGTATTAATGCTACAACAGCAAAAGTTGCGCTGATGTGCCAATAAAGAGAAATACTGTTGTTCGCACACAATTTTTTTTGGGTTCCTTTTTACCTTGTTGTTTGCTGATTTTTTAGCCATTTTTTTTAATGTTAAGAAAATGCGTCTTTTGGATTTGCCAAAAACAGAAAAAGATGCAAATTTTATTTTTTCTAAAATAAAGAAAAACCCCAAAAGTGTACTATTTCGCATGATATGAAACTTAATTTTGGTAAACGTTCATTTTCGGAATGTAATTTAAGACTGGGAGATTGGTAAATAGGACTTAGAAAAGACAACTGTTTTAAAAGAAGCAGAATTCCATTTTGTTTAGCTTTGAGATTCATAAACTCCCTGTGCGAGGAGTTGACGTCGATTAGATTTTGTGAAAAACAACTTGATTTATCGGACACAACTCTTTTGGATTGGAACCATTACAAGAGTGAATTATGTGCTTTAAATACGGAGAATAAACCAAACAAGAAGTAAGTGGACCAGAATGCATTGTGGAAATTGATTAAAGCTTGTTTATTAAGCGTAAAAATAATTGCTGTCGAGTATTTCCCAGACAGTGGGTGTTTGGTGGTATATAGAGAGAAAAAGATTCGTTAACTGTCACCGTTCCTAATAGAACTGGCTCTACTCTTCTTGATAAAGTTATTGAAAGCATTGAAGATGGTAGTACAATTTATTCTGACATTTGGAAAAGTTACCAAAAATTAGAATAGAAAAAGAAGAATTACCACATGCTAAAGTTAATCATAAATACATTTATTGATCCTGATACAGGATTTCATACATAGCAGCTGAGAGAATATCAAGCAGTGCTAAATGGAGGAACAAGAAATATAGGAGGACAGCGAGACATCATTAAAATCTTATTTAGCAGAGTTCTTACGGCAACAGCATCAGGTCAAAGAAAACAGAGACTGTCATGAATCTATGTTAAACTATATATCGGCCAATTTTCCACCAAAATCCTATAGACTATTTAGATTTTAAATAAAGTGTTTTGTTTTTGAAATACCACTTTGATTTTAAACAAAGTGTTTGAATACATAATTTGTTGCAAACATTTTAGGTGTACCAAATCTGCAGATGTGGTAGCGTTAATATGTAAGTACCAATTTTACTTAAAATGAATTCATTTCATCGAAATTAACTTTTGATGTGATAAGAAACATTAATATATATGATTATGAGATGATATACATATAGATTAAAAACAATCAGTCACTTACTTACCAATAAATTGTCAAATAAGATTTTCGAAAAGGAAAATTTTTAATTAAGATATAATATTATTAGGGTTAAAATTTTGAAATAATTGATTATGGTTGTGTAACGTGATAACAGCTATAAATAAACGGTAAACAGATTACAATATATCATGTATTTATGTCATTATACTTTTTAAATATATATTTCAAATGTTTTGGTCATTTTTATGAAAAATTGTTATATGCTTATTATATTGGTATATGTAAATTTATTGAATACTTTATTTCATTAAAAATTATTATATTATTGCAGATATTGTCACGATACAGTACTTCAAATTAAAATAGTATTAGCAATTTTCTGTCATTAATGTATATATTATTAAAAAAAAATTTTTTCTATATATATTTTACTCTATTTATTTACTTTTGAAGAACTAAAATAGAATATTTTGTATTGGTAATTCATGTTTGTAATGAAACTGAATGTATGAAATTCAATCATGCTTAACTGAGCTAGAAGCTGATTGGTTAGAAGTTTTTGGCTTAAGTTCACGGATTTGATTTCCTCCTTGGGTGTGGATCTTTGTAAGGGGGAAGTAACGAAATAACATCCCATGTATAGAAAATACAATAGAGTGATATAACATTCATATTTTTAGTAGTAGTATATATATTATACTTTTAAGTATAGTTTGTTCATCACTAACAATAATTTTTTTCTACATGAGAGATGCATAATAATGAATCGTTATTATATCAGACTGTGTTTAAAGTTAATAACATTTTTATTTCGATCTTGTGTACGTTGATACTGTTCACAGATTACTTTTACCCGTTATTTTTATTTTTTTCTAATTTTTTTTTGCACTGATTTCTCTAATACTGTGTTATTATATTAATCAAAACACCTGCAATTTCTATTCAAATCGCTGCAAATACATTTAGGCATAACGCAAGATTAGATTTTAAAACGTCCATTAAAATCCCATCCCATCTTTACCAGGCAAACATAAGCAAATCAATAAGAAAGATGCACTTTCCCCGCCTACGCACTTCCCTAAATATACCCGTAAAGAGAGAATTATTGATCAATAATATACACTTCTCGAGACTATTAAAGTCATGCAGATTGAAATTTATATTAGACATTATTGCATTTTGAAAATAATAAATTTGAACAGCTCAAATTTTATAATCTGCGGAAAATAATAAAATCGAGGGTATTTTTTTTTGTTTACTGAATGCTAGAGAAAAAATTATTCAAACGTTAATGTGATATATAAGGAATGTTTATGATCCTAAAATGTGTATTAGGATTATATTTTTTCTCATGCTAAAAGTTGGTTTCTTTATAACTTGTGCATATGGTACACTTTACATGATTTACAATAACATTAATAGCTTTATCATTCTCTTTAAATAATAGAAGTACAAGGGCTATGGAATATACGTGTCATAATTTTTTTTGGCATATTGTATTCGGTGATTTTTTGGTAAATTAAATTCAGAACTTTGTATATAATAATTTTTTTTTCATCGTTCGATTGATATTTTATCTCAGTTTTGTTAATCTTTAAATCTCAACAGTTTTATATACGTATTTTATAATTTAATAAATTAGCACAAATGTTCTATAACCCAATTGTTTCTGGTGAATGTTTGGCGACTTAAGTTTAATACCTAATTAGAAAACTAATTTTTTTAATCATGCATTTATGTCTAAATAATATTCAGGTATAGACTTCAATAAAATTTTATTATTTAGGAAATTTTTCACGAATTCAACAGTTCTATATGCAAATTTTTCTATTAATTTAATAAGCATAAATGTCATATAATTATTTTGATCTTTGACAAGAATGTAATTTGTTTTTGGTGAACGTTTTCGCCAAAAACATTTTTGCTATTACCTTCTTTATGAAATGTTAAATGCTTTAGAATGAATGGGAATGTTTCATATTGCCCTTCTCTTGATTTTTCAATGTTTTTCTGTTTATCATGGACCATTTTATAATAATGAATTCTACTTAAATAATATATATATATATATATATATATATATATATATATATATATATATA
>JAPDSC010005291.1:349501-366362 GCA_026290005.1 Latrodectus geometricus
ATATATATATATATATATATATATATATATATATATATATATATATATATATATTAATGCTACAAATTGTAAGACTTATTTACTGTTCAAAATTTGAACTTATATTTAATACTTTTTGCCATTCATTTAATTTCGATTTTCATGTAATTTTTTTTGGTTATAAATTTTAATTAATATTTTTTTTTACCATTCAATGAATATAATCAGTATTGTAACTATTATTACAATAATTAATTTGCTGTTATAAAGTATTTATAAAAAAGATGTTTTATTGATAACATTTATTTCCTTTTTATAAAAAAAATTATATTTATTGCGAATGAATACTTATTATTGGAGATACTTGTATTGGTTACGAATGAAATCAAACCGAAATATTTATGACATCTTTTGCAAGGCAATATAGAGCACATAAAATATAAATTATACATAATGCACATGAATGAAAAAGCTATAATATATATTTTAAAAAATGCTTTAATTTTGAAAACATATCTAATGAAAATTTTTTGGCCCTTACATACTATTCCAATAATAGTTTTCGCTGAAAAATACATCCAAAGGCTGCAAATTTTAAAAATCCCATGTAAGCAAATGATTTTAATCAGTTACGATAAAAATTTAATTTTCTTCCAATTTAATTTCAGGTTATATAAATTATCATAGGAATTGGAATTTTTTCTTTATAATTTCATGCTATTATAATTAATGTTGTCTGAAATTATTTTAAGTCTCTCTCTCTGTATACATATATATCTTCAAAAATGTTATTTAAATGAAACAAATTGGATTAATTTAATGAAATATCCTTTTAATTTAAATCAATTAATTTAATTTATGTGGTAAATGTATAGATTTTGAAAAAAATGAAATTATACATAATGTTGTAATAAAAATATTAACTAAATGTAAATAAATTAAAATACTATATAATTTTGTGTCACGTTTCTAGGAAATATTAATAACTTATTAAATATATTATTGGGCACATTTTGAAAAATTCGTGATTATTCAACCGTAAAATTTGCAACTTTTACGGTTGAATATTAAATTTAACAAAATTTAAAGTTGTTTAAATTCAATAGAATCTTATTAATATGATAAAGAGTTATTTTAAAAAATTAATATTTTGAACTTTGAATAAAAATTGCAAATATATATATTTTTATTCCTTTTCCTTACATTTCTTATTCCTTGTTCATCGTTCGTGTTGATCTTTTTACCTTCCATGTACCGTACAACAGTTACGTATTATATATCAGTCACTAAATTTTACCAAATATACAAATTCGTAATGCTTATTAATTGCTTTGGGCAACATACTGCTCAAAACAATCAAGGGATATTCGAAGTCTTTTACGGTATAAGCAAAACGAATGAAATACAAATTTTTGTCATTCACAAACTTTACAGTATGCAAATTTTAAGTCTAACGTTGAAGGCGACACTTTAGCACTAATAATTGGGATTTGCTTTTCAACTAAATGTAAGATAAAGTGGAATAAAATGATCGACGTTCAGTAATCACGTTGTTTCGATAAATGCGATGTCTCAACGAAATCATTTAATTGATCAAGAGGCTGAGCGTTGTTGGCTGTTTAGAAAGGGCCAAACACAATCCGAAAAAGCGAAGCCATTGGAGCTTCACAAAGTGTGATTTCCAACAACTGGAACCATTTTTTTTAATAGGAGACTGAAAATGTAGGCAGAAGATCAGTGCAAAAATGGCGTAGACGTGCAACAACGCCTAATGAAGAACGTCATTCTAATGGCTCAGAGACATCGTATTATGACTACCAATTTTCATCAACACCTTCGCTTTGTTATTGGTACCATATTATCGACAAAAACTGTCCAAAAGCTCCTTCATGATATAATATGTGTACTCACCGACCAAAGGTGTTGTCACGCTATTTACAAGGCATCAGCGCTCCCTCATGGGCGATTAATAGAGCATGTGAATTGAATGAGAAATGAATGGTGCAATATTCTTTTCTGTAAAGAGCTTCGTTTTTCTCTTCAGCTTGTTAAGAAATGTCTTTTTATCTGGATGGAATGTGGCATTAAAAACAATACTATCGTCATGTCAGAAAGTGTCAGATTTAGCAGTGGAAAAATGATGGTCTATGTTTAAATCTCCATTGATGGGTGCACCAGATCATTTGAAACGGAGCACTGACCGGTCACCGATAAAGGTATGATATCCTCAGCTATTTTCAAGTCCCTAACGTTTCAGCAATTGGAGATGACTTTATATTAATGGATGACAATTGCAAGTTACATCATGCTAATTTGATACAGGATTTCCTTTTGAAGAAAGAAGTTATACGAACGGAATGGACGGTATATTCTCTTTACATGAAGCCGATAAAGAATGTTTTTGACATTTTATGCAGAAGATTTTCTAGAAACTTTCCACAAACTCTTCATGAACATGAAAGAGCTCTTCTGGAAGATAGGACAAAATACCTAGCACCTCATTAATAGTCTCATTAAACTGATGCCTCAAAAGTGGTCAATGATGTTGGCCGTCAAAACCATATCTCCTACTAAAAATAATTTTTGTTTAAAGGAACTCCCTTTTTATTTGTTTTTCTTATACGCATAAATTTCTTGTGTATCCAAATTTTCAATAAAAGGTCTTTTTTTTCTGTGAAACAAATGTTATTTTTATCTCATATAACTGATAACGTCTGTCAATAATGTATCATCCAACGAAACAATTCTCAAGATGCAAGATCAAGCCACAACTTCAATATCCAGCAATTTTTTGAGCAGTGTATATTGCCATATAAATATTTATAGACATTTTTTAAATAATATAAGTATAAAAAAAAATTTTAGGTTTTAAAAATAAGGAAGAATATAGTTGAAAACTCATAGGTTTCAATTATATGCTTCGTTAATTAAAAAATGCAATAACTTATTTAAAATATATAAGAAATTTATTAAATAAGTGTAATTACGTAAACCTAATAAGCAATAAGCAACTCTTACTTTATGTAAGATGTTATAAGATACAACTTTTATATTACATGACTAAAAATGTTAACGAGCGACATATTACCTACAATATTTTAATGAATAAAATTTTATGCACCACTGCAACTCCAATATTTCCATTTATGTAATAGGGAAAAATTTAAGCCTCTTTCTGAAACCACTTCCTTTCTGAAACATAAATCAATATGCCTTTAGAAAAAAATTTTCCCTTCTCTCATACAAATCGACGCCAACATAGTCGCCTCCATAATGCTGCAACATAGTAAAAAGTGAAAGATTTTATTAATCTTCGTCATAGAAAGTGAAGGATGAAAATTCAATAAGATTATCTTGTTTCTAAACACGCTGCGGGGATGCGTTGTACACTTGCCGAACTTAAGTGCCGTTAAAAGGGAAAAAAAGTGTCCAAATTCCCTTTCGTATTCCTTAAGCTCTAAGAATGTGCTGTCCTGATTTCTTTGCATCGAACATGCATGCATATTTCTTATTTTAAAGTTCAAGAGAAATGATTTATGCTTTTAGCACTTTATTTCTTATCTGCTATAAATTTAAGTATTAAAACTGTGGGAAATTCTTTGGATTATATATTAACTATTTTACGGGGGAAAAGTTTTAAAGGAAGAGAATATTCTTCTTCGATGATTCTTAAAATTTATGACATTTATTTTTTTTTTCTTAAAAATTACTGTCAAAAAAATTGAGTTTTGATATAAATGAACAGATAACAACTGAATGTCTAATTTTCATTCATAAATATCAAGTTATATTTATTTAGTGAAAATATAGAAAGATATTTATATGATTTTTGGTTTGATATTAAAATTTCTTGATATAGGATTTTCCAAATCAAGAATTCAAAATATCTACAAATATGTCTGTTTTAATAACAGATGCATAAATTGATAACAGTTTTCATCTAAGGACAGCTAAGTAAATAATTTTAAATCATTTCATTTAAAAGTAAGAGTTTGATGCCTGTAATAAAAAATGATTGTTTTCTTAGTTTATTAAAGCAATTTTTGCTTATTGGCATATTTCTAATTCTGATGGTGTACTTGTTTGTTATTCAGTGTGTTTCTTCTCGAAATGAGATAGAGGAAATTTATAATTTTTTATTCTCAAAAAGCTTTGAAGCTTTATTTTTTTAAACGGAAAGAATGTAATAAGAAAGAACGGTTCTAAAGGCTAAGGAAGGCTTCTTACCTACGAAATCAATTATTTATTCAATTTTAAAAATTAAGAAAGTTGATAATTTTTATCACAATGTAAAACCATATAATATTCTACAATATGAAACTTATTTACATAAACAAAAATCATGCAAGAAAATTTATTAGACATTTTTTCTTTTTCACTAGAATAAATGTGCAGAACTGCAATTTTTTTTTCTATATTTAAAAATACATATCCAAGTAAACATATTTTATTTTATTACACATGCATGTAATAAGCATTATCTTCAAAATTGAGTTTAAAAATTAAAATGGTTACAGAATTTCGAGATTTCAAATTAACTTATATTACTCAAATAATTTCTAACATAGTTTTCATGAAAAAAGAATTTTATTTTACATTCAAAAGCAAGTCAAATAATATTTTAAGGGGGGGGGATTTTTTAAAGAATTATTTTTTTATTCGGCATATATAATTAGTTCTCTTATTGCATCATACTTTGGACTTCAGGATATATTTATAATTTTCTTTAACGTCTAGGTGTCAAAAAATTAACTTTCTTAGACAAGAAATTACTTTGAAGACAAAATTAAACTTTTGATGACGTGAATTATATTTCACTGATAAAATTCGCTGTTATTATCATTAAGTAGTGGCAACAGAGTTGAAATATTTTAACATTATTTTAAAGTATCAATTGTCATATTTTTATCATACAATTTATAGGCTTTATTTTGTTTTTATCTCGTTAATTTTTTTATTCACCTTTTCATAAATTCTTTACACCAGTTTGTATTAAAAATGTCTTTCATAATTTTCCGCGTGCCGTCGTGGTGGCCTGGTTGGTTGACAATCCCGGGTTAACTGACGATGTGTCATGTTGACTAAAAGTGGCTAGGTTGCGTGTTAAGTAAGTTGGGGTAGCAATACCTTTCAAGTTCAATGGTACATGTACGACTAGCAGAACAAGTATTTGGGGGGTTTTCTGTTTGATAACTGCTTCTAATTTAGGATGACTCCCACCTGGTTGATTGCTTATACTAACAGGTGGAGCCCAAATCAGGGCTAGGAGCAGAAAAGTATGCTGTGATACAACCATAACACATGTTGCTGATACAAGTCACATGGTGTCTGTAATTATGAGCTAAATGTGTTTCTGTCAGTCTAACGTATTGAATATCGTGTAAATGTATAAAACTCGGTCAAGAAATTTCCTTGATTTTCTGTGATGGGATGAATATGGTCATTGAATATTATGTATTTCCATATATATATAGTGAAATCGTGTGTAGTTGTAAAAAAAATATTTTAACCTGTCCTTTTTCAAAAAAAAAAAGTAAAATAAAAGCTTCTATTTATTCTTGATTTAGTGAATAAAGATTATTAAAAAATAAAGCATGTTTTTATTTATAAGCCAAATTAGAAAGTCGTAGAAATTATTTTAGTTAAAAAATAAAATTTAACTTAATTAGTTTAAATTTATCTTAATTAAACTAAATTAATTGTAATATTTTCTAAAATGTTTAAACAAATTTTTTTTAAACTAAAAGTTGCTAGTTTTATATGAATAATTATTTTTTCCTCCTTTATATTATTCTCTGATGAACTACAGAAAAACTTTGAGATTCAAAACAATTTTTTTCATCAGATTTTTTTTTTTTAAATTTGAGAGAGCTTAAATTTTATTATAATTCTGTAATGTAAAAATAATAAGTAACGTGAATTACAATATTCATAGTTTTATCAAATCATATTAAAAATCTTGGAAGGGGTAATTAGACAAGTGAATGCATATTCTCTAACAACCACCACAGTTTGTTTTTTAGGAAGAAGAACGTTTCATTGGTTTTGGTCCGCATTCATGCATCATACAAATAAGGAAATTCTCAAGCATTCACCAAGCCAAAATAGAATTTTTTATTCTGCGTCGGGACAGCGGCCTCATCGGCCATGAGTCCTCTGGCAGCCCAATAAAAATTAGCCCTATTGTGGAAGTTGTCGGATAAACAGTTAAAAAAAGAAAACGCAGGATAGCTTGTCAAATGAATAAAGTCCATAAAAGCTCCTGAAGGACACAGAGTACAGTGGGGTGTTGACTATGCCGATACGGCTTAAGTGTCCTTGGAGAAAGTCATGTCCAGTGAAAATTCTGAAATTAGCTGTGAAAATGGAGCGTGGAAGGTACATGGGGAGAGGAGAGTTCAACAGTGAACCCCAAGCCTTATTTTTAGTAGTTTCGCTACATGAATTATGAAGGACCTTGCAAAGTTTGTTTTTAATTAGATTTCAGATTTGTTGGTATGATGGAATAAAATCAGGTTGTTGCAGTTTACATCCTTCTTTTGCAAGGTCATCTTTTTCGTTCCCATAGATATTACAATGGCTGGGTATCTACTGAAGAACAACCTCCCACCAAACGGAAATGGCATGATTAAAAAGGGATTTTACTTCTTCTAAGGGGAAAGAATAACTTATTGAGTATGAAGTGATAGCTACAATAGCAGACTAGGAGTCGATAAAAAAAAAACTTTCTTAAGAGGAGTGCTCAGTCCAAGAAGATTCACAATGGCACCCTTATTGGCTTCAATTTCAGCGTCAAAGATTGTGACCTTAGATCCCACAAGTAAAGATTCCTCAAAAAATCCCTTGCAGTACATACCAGCTCCAGTTGAGTCTCCTGTTGCTTAGCCATCTGTGTAAATGTGGAGCCATTCATCACTTGGGTAATTTATAGCGATAGTCTCTAGGGAATGGATTCTGAGAATCTCATGGTTAGCGTTGCACTTCTTTTCTAAAGTGCCGACTGTGAGGCAAAAAACTGGGATTTTACGATTATGGAGAGGCTCAAATTTGACAGGGCGGAAAGGTTTGAATGTCAGTTCATAATCCCTTTTGAGACTCTCGGCCTTGGACAAAAAGTTTGCATGAGTTTTTAGTCATAATGTGGATGGGATATAATCTCTCCAATGATCTAAGTCAAGTCCCCTGCATTTTTCATAAAGCTTTAAAAGTTGTTTCTCTCTTCTTACTTTCAATGGTTCAATGTTGGCTTGGATTTCCATTGCAGTGATTGGGGTGGAGCAGGCTTTACCGGTTATGAGCCTAAGAGCTTTATTTTGAGTTGTGTCCGCTATTTTAGAGCAGCTTTCTGGCACAGTGTCAATGAGTTCTCCTCCATATTCCAAAACAGGTCGAACATATGTTTTATAAGTGGTAGAAAGTGTATCAGAAGAGGAGCCCCAGGTAATACCAGAAAGTCTCCTCAAAAGCCTTAGTCTGTCGGTGCCTTTTCTCGTCATCCCTTCCGCTTATTTTCTCCATGAAAGTTTATTGTCTAAAATAAGTCCAAGGTAACGATAGAAATCCACTCGATTAAAGATTTGCTGATTAAAAGTTACTGAAATCCGGTGTTCCTTAGTGGACAAGGTGAAAAGTAGGCAAGCAGTTTTGTCAACATTAACTGCCATTTGATTTTCGGAGTACCATTCCTCTAAGACCCTTACGGTGTCGTTAATTTTGATGTTTAAAGCATTGGTATTTGTACCAGTTGTGTAGATTACTATATCAACAGCAAATGCCAAGCATTTGATTCCAGGTATGTGAGCCAAGCTGTAAATAAGATCGTTGATCATGACATTGAACAGTGTTCAGCTTGTAACTGCTCCTTGTGGTACACCATCACCTAGTTGGACATATTTGGAAAAGGCTGTTTGATCAAAATGGCATACAGAAATCAAAAACACAACATCTATTTCTGGTTATTCAAAAGCGGCTGTTATTGAATCTGTGATCTAACACGTAATTTTTAATATACAAATAAGATAAATAAATACGCTATACATTAATTTAAGTCTTCATGACATATATAATGAATGTCGCATGAGATGATATTAAGGAAAACATTAATAAAAATTCTAGCATTAATATCATGCATTCAGTGATAAAAATTCATATACATAGAATATTTGTTATTATAAATAATTAACGATAGTAAAAACATAATGAATTGCACATATATTTAATATGATAAAACAATCATTTGTTAAAATAAATCACCCTAAATTACACTACCCATGAAATGTGAACAGAATTCAAGCTAAAAACTAATCAAAATTCTATCACTAATGTCACGTAATGCATTAGTTATAAGACTTCATGTGTACTAATCACATAATTGTTACTAACGTATAATTATTTAGTGGTGACAATTATTTATATATTAATGTGAATATATTATGTGATAGGAAAAAAGTAATATTCATTAAAAAAATGTCATCATAAATTACACCATGATTGAGAAAGAGCTGGATTCATGCCTTATACTAATCATAATTCTATCATCAACGTCAACATTTATAAAAACTCAAATATATTAAACACATAACTTTTATTAACAGGCTTAATTATTACTGGCGATAACTATCCAAGCTTATATTAATATATGTACAATATCATAAAAATATAGTGTTGAAATATCACCATAAATTATAATATGACTGAAATATCAGGATTCACGATTAATGATAATCAAAATTCTATCACTAATGTCTCTTTATGTATTGATAATAGAAGTTCATATATATATTAAACATTTAATTTGCATATCAATTATAATCATACATGTTTTTTTTATTTATGTTATTTATTTTTCATGACTGGATAATCATATTTTAATAGGTGAGTCCCCAGGTCTTACGTTACTTCGGCATTTGAGAACATGAAGGAATAGTTAATGATTCCCTACAAGTAAGTATTGATATTATAATGTTGAATTCATTCATCGATTAAAAATGATATTTAATTTCTTGAAAGAAACATAAATAACAAAGATAAAGGATAGTCATTTGATAATTAGATATTCATCTATAAAGTGCACATTTTATTTAAAGCAGTATGTATGTAAAAACAACGAACTCAAGCAATCAAATACTTCTACTTCAGAAATTTTTTGATATGTCTCATTAACATTTTAAATTTAGTTATTTTAAATTAAAAAAATTCATAGATTTAAATAATCATTATATTAATTTCATTTTTTCCCATCCTTTTAAAATATTAAATGAGTTTTAAATTGTATGGGTTCATTAATTTTAGATTAAAAGGGAAATATTTTCGTGTGAATATATTTTGCTTTGCAAGTCTGATAAAACTATTTTTTTTATTTTTATTTTTTAAGAAAACAATTTTTTGCCATTAATTTCATTATTTTTATTAATTTTTTCTTAGTTGAAATATTAAAAAACAAATTTCTGCCCAAATTGATCTGTGTATTTTACAGTGAAAAGGAAATAAATTTGTGTGAATATAGTATGATTTTGCTTGTTTTTATCTCCATCTCGATTTTTTTTTAAATAAGTTGATTTTTGTCTTTGAAATTTCATGAAAAAAATTTATTATTAATTTTGGTATTTATTATTATATATATTGTTATTATGAATTGATATTGTTTTTTCATGTTTGTTTTGACTGTGACTGTTTTTTATAAGTATTTTAAAGATGGGATTAGCTTTTATTTACTTAGTTTTTAAGTAATTATAACTAGTGATTCAATACAGTATCTTATAGTTTAAGTGCTTAATAAATTTTACAAGCTAAATGGATTAATATATCTTAATTTGAAATACAAATGAATTAGTGTGAACATATACTTTTGTTTCATAACAATTACTATAATCAAAATTAAAATAGATTAAAATTCTAAATCCTTAAAAATACTGGAGAATATATGATTTCCTCCTCAAAAATAGTATAAATCTCTAAAGATAGATTCCTATTAAATAATTCACTAAAATTAAAGCTGCTTGCAAACTTACTAAATAATGAAACAAAGTTGTCAATAGTAGTATAAGCATGAATAAAATATTGTGCTTGGCTTCCTTCCGTGTCAACTGCTAATAAATAATTCACTTTGTAGTGATTTTAAACAATGCAAGACGCACAATCTCCGGAGAGAAATTTGTACATACCATAACTTCTACAACAATGGGAAACAACGCATTGATCCGTTTGTTTCCCTTGTAGTCCTTGGCCCCTTTACTTCCTGAACTTTTCAAAGGGATTTTTCCTTTACATGGACTCTTAAGAAAGGGAAGAAATTTTCCCCATTTGTCACGAGCACGCAAAATCAGAAGCTACGTGTTCCAACTTTCATATCCCACAGATACTCTCAGGAACTCGGATGTTGTGTTTACGTGAATCCATAAAAGAAGGGATCATTCCCAAATTGAAATTTGCAATAATTTAGTTAGAAAACTAGATTTTATGCTTTGTAGTTATGAGTTTTAATTATTTGGTATCATTGGGGCACAAATAATTTAATTTTATTTGCAATCGCTTGATATCAATTCATATTTAATTATTTTATCTATTTTATTATCACGTGTCTCTTTGAAAAAGGGGTGTTTTAAACTAAAATTTGTAATTATTTTTTTACATTATTACACATTTATAGTTAAAAATTTATTTACATGTTTTATACTTTTAAATTTAAGTTGAAATTTGCGATTAGGGCAAAAAGGATTTAATTTTATTAAAGTTAATTCTTTTATTTTTATTTAATTATATTTAAAAAAATATGGTATTAAGATTTCTGTATTAAAGTTCTATTTATTTCAATACATTTTGCTTATAATCATTCCAATTTAATTTTTATTAAATAAAATTTTAAGAAAGAGATGTTTTATGTTACTTTTTTTTTTATCTTAACCTATAATAATCACATTGTTATAATTCTATAGCTCCAATTATAGCTATAATTGTTCTTAAAATTATATTTTATATTTTTAACCTATTTTATAATTATCTAATTATTCATTCAAATTAACAGGAAGTACCTGCATAAATTTTTAAGTCTGCATATAATTTAGTTTTTGAACAAAGCTGAAACACAAAGAGACATTGAATTTTATTTTGTTTGCGTGTGTTTTGAATGCTAAAATGCATTTTATTTGTTTTTTAATAATTTTTACTTGTTACTAATCTCAACCAAACTAATATGAAATATCTACAATAAGCTAAGCTTACAAATGTTCACAAGAGAAGCATTTAAGAGAGCTTATAACCAACATTAAATTGTATATTTTATTTGGTGAGACATTCTTATTAATAATCTTTATGAGTTTTATTGTTAAAATCTCCAAATAATCATTCAAGTTAATTAAAAACGTTTGTACTGTATTCTAATTAAATTCGTGTAAAAATTATACATTTGAATAAAGTTGTAACCAAAAAGCAGATATTGAATGTTATGTTGTTGTTTTTAATGTTAAATTTTCTTTCATTTGTTTTTATAAATTATATCATAACCACCAATATAATTGTTTGAAGTAACGAGAAACAGGTACAAAAAATATTATTAAATCCGTACACCAATGTAAAACACCGTTAAAGAGAACTACACAAACAAAAAGACATAAAAACATAAATGTTGGGTAGACGTATTTACAACAACATTTTGTGCATTGAAGAGTCTTTTCGATTGTGGTTCATATGTTTCGTGCAAGGCATAACTATGTCTTCGCGAGCTTTAATTGAACAAATGAATTTGAGAATTGTTCAGCTATATGCGCACAATACTAGATGCTAAAGTACTAATGCAAATGAAATTTCCCGTTACATCAAGATTACGTAAAAGAATATCACTGATTATCCATATTAAAATTTAAAACTGGTGTATAACATACAAGTTTAAATATGATTCAAAATGTATACTGTTCAGCAATTATACTTTTTGAATTCCAAATTTCAAGCCTAGATTCGCAACATGACATTAGTTTTTAAGATCACTTTTCTTTATGTTAAACAGTTAATATAAAAAAGAGGAAACTGATAAAATCACTCTCTGATCTAAAATAATTATTCACTATGATTGGACCCCATGGATGTAAAAGGAATAGCAAATGGGATAAGAAATTATGGCTATAAAATTAAAGTGATCTGAACCAAATAGATTTAACCGTCACCGAAACTTCAACTGTAATTTCCTTACTGCATTATTGATTTTTAAAGAGTTCAAGTTTCATTAAACAAAAAGAGTTTATCTACAGAGGACCATATTCACATGCTGCAGTGAAAGAAGTATGTAAATCTCTCAACCATTTTCAATGACCAACTTTTTACACATGAGTCTAACTTAAGAATCGTCTCTGAATCCATAGCGTAATGTAGTCCGAAGTTAATCGCATGATTCACAATCTAAATCATGGAATTGGCTATGGAATCCCAAAGTGCATTTTGACAAATATATATATATATATATATATATATATATATATATATATATATTCATGAACAAATTTTATTTTGCTGGGAATTAAATTTTAGACAAAAGCTATAAAACATGAAACAATTTAGAATTTGTTCCATCGTAGAAAATCTGTTGTCCTAAAATTTTGAAGACATTATTTCAAGAGTCAGATTAGTAATAATATTTTTATATTTTATATCAAAAATTTATACTAAATTGGTGTTCTTCGCCCTAATTTTCTAAATTTTAAACCAACAACTATTAGTTTAATCTTGATTTCAAAAATGGAAACGTTAGTTTAAGGTTTGTGAAAAATCCTTCTTTAAAGTTGACAAATTTGTATTGTTGTATCATCAAATTCATAATGATTCTTGAATAAGAATCAACACTCAAAAATTCAAGTATTTGTATTTAGCAGTTCTAAAATTCTTCAATTCCCAAACCGAAGAAAAATTCTTAAGATTTTATAAGATTATTCGACATATTTAAAAATCATCCAAGATTAAATTTTGAATTTCGAAACAATTGGTATTTCCTAGCCTCTAGTTATTCAAAATTTCTGACTCACAGATACATTTTAAACTTAAATTCAGAAACAAAAATGAAGGATTTCTGGAATGTATTTCGGGTTTATTTTTTTCAAATTCATGAATGAAGCTATTTTCCTTTGATTTTATCACGAATCATCACATTTTTATGACCATCTGAATCTAGAGTAACCATACGTTATCATTATGAGACATCATAATGATAACGTATGGTTTGAAGAAAATGTTTCCCAGCGAAATCAACACATAAATTTTTAAATCATCTAATTCTCAAACATCAGACAGGAATTGAGATATAAAAATTTGAATATTTCACTTTCCAAATTTCAAACTCTAAAATTATACTTCAAAGAATGGTTTTTTAGAATCAAGATTTGAATACTTTGAAGTATTCAAGATTCTTAAAAGTCAAATGTATTACAAGTCATTGAGCAATTACATTTCTCTAGGCACAACTTTTTAAAGTTCTAGTTTACGAATATTTGATTTTATATTTTGAAATTAAAATAATTAATTCAAAATGATTTAAAAACTTTTATTTAAATTGAGAAATCAATTATTGAGCCACCGAATTCTGAAAATTTGAATTAGAATATTATGACTCAAAATTTAAAATACCCTCTTCAACAGTTTGAATCTTCCAATCTATAATCAAAAAATTTCTCTGAGTTCATAAAGATTTTAAGTTCTAGTTCGTCAAGATTCAAGAATTTTCCAAGATTAGAATAGGAGTTTTAAAAACTTAATATATTTCTTAGCACTAGTTTTTCAAAATATTTCATTTACAAACATTTGAGTCTATTGTTTGGAAATCAAAATAATAATTTAAAATTTATTTGTAAAAATAATTTTTATTAGGCAAATACGAACTTTTGAAATGTCAAGTTTGATAAACATGATGATTTGAAAATTCCAGTTCTCTTTTTCTAGAATAAATTTTCGGAATTATAATTCAAGAGAAATCTCGAGATTCTGCTTCATTGATAAATTCAAAAATTGTGTAAGAATAGTGTATAAATTTTAGAAAACTAAAAAATTTTCGAGCTACACTTTTTTTAAAACTTTTGGCTTAGAAATATCTGAGACAAGTTTGAAAACCAAAATCATCATTAATGGCTTGGAAAATAAGATTTCAGAAAATTGTGGCATATCCCAGAATCTTTGAGTCATTAAATTTTCAAATAATGAACAAGAGTATTAAACTCGAAAATTTTCTATCTTTCTCAAGTATTTATCTTTTTTCTGAACTTTCGAATCATAATCTATGGAAGGATTCAGATTACTCCAGATGTTTAAGATTCTTCCAAGATTAGGATATGACTTGGAAAATTTAACAAGTCTTTAGAAAAAATTTCCTAAGACGCATTTATGTTTATAACTAAGACTATAATCATCTTTCTTTTAATAAAAAAATGAGGCCACCTGCATCTACAAAACTAAAAATGTCTTCGAAATCTACTTCCAAAATACGAAAGTGTGTTCATTAAGATCAAAAAGCTACCAACCCAACGAAACTTGGCCATACTACGCAATCATTTATGCATACGAAAAATCCTCCAAATGCAACTTGTTTCCCGAAATGAAAGATATATTTTTCCGAAATGCAGATTATTATGGAATGGATTTCCCCCCTTCTATGCAAATTTCCCTATTCTCAGCCAGTGAAACATTTTTCTCCGCAAAACAGGAGATAAAACTTCCCTTGACATCGCATAATGCGGGAATTTGTTACGCTCTGCAGGCTCTCCGTTGATATATTAAAGGTGACAAGAAAATACTTTAAAAGATCTTATTTTGCAGGAATATCCCTAACTATTTATGTATGAAGGGGAAAAGGGATAGGGTAGGGAAAATTTGGAATTTAATGTGGCAAGACAGAGGCGCAGTTTATATGAGCGAATTGAAGTGAATTGGAAGGTGGGTAGTTGAGTAATAATTTCTTCTTTGATGTATTTGTGGTAGGGCAGAATAATTATGTTATGCGGTATATTTAACTGCTTGAAACAAAAGAAAATTTTCGAAACTTCTAAAATATTGTATTCTCATTTGAATCTATTGATTGCATTTCAATAAGAAGTGTTGCTTAAAAATTTTGAAAAATTCAATGTCATTAAAGAATCAAATAATTTTTAAAAATCAGTCACTTGACTTAAGCTAACGAATATCAAAACTATATGAGGTACTTTAATAATTATATAATTATTCATTAATTTATTTATGCGTCAGATAACTATTAAAATTAAAATTTTTTAGTCTTAAAAATATATTAAGCAACTTTGATCTCACAAATAGATTGAACAATAAAACAGTCATGTCTTAAAATATAAATAAATGGTAATTAACTATATGGTAAAAGTAAGATTTTGACAGTAAAACACTTGTTACAGTAAATAAATGAATAACAAAAAATACATGAAAACTTGTTTTGTATATATATCTTCATACAAATATTTATTGAGAACATTGAGTTAAGAAGGATTCTGAACAATTTAGAAAAAATATTTTAATTACTTTAAAATTTATAAAAAATTCATATACAGTCCCCAAAAAAAATTTATACAATTTTTTTATTTTTCGTTTCAGTTATTTGCTAAATAAATCTTTAATAATTGCATTTTATAATATATATATATATATATATATATATATATATATATATATATATATAGATAGATAGATAGATAGATAGATAGATAGATAGATAGATAGATACTTTTAAGGACTGAAAAATTATCAAACATTAAAATTCAGTTTTCTAATTTAACATTATAATTTAAAAAATAGATACATGAAATCTTTATATGTTAAAATAGAACGAAAAGCTCACCTGGATGAGTAAGTAATTTTAATCAGTTTTAAGAAATAAACAATTATGACATAAATATTATTTAAAATATATATTTAGAAAAAAATACGATCCTCTTAATTAATTTTTAATTTATAAGACATTTTATAAAAAAATTTTCTTCATTCCGATGGTAGTTATTTTTATTGAAAGATACTCCATTTTTAAAGATTTATAAAAATCTAAACTAATTCTATCATATTTCACAGCTTTTAAGGTAATTATGTTCCAGAAAGTTTATTTAGTAGGTATTAAAATGCTACTTCAAAATTAAGGTAATAATTGGTTATGCTGCAGAAATTAATATTAATCCTCAATAAAATTTTAAACAAAAATTCCACTGTAAAATAAATTCTTTTTTGTAAGGATATTTATTTTATAATAATAATCATAGTTTTTCTTGTTTTTATAAGGAGTTTAGAAAGATGTTTGATATTAATAAATTCAAGACACATATATTTATACTTTTTTGATATTATTATTATAGTCATTATATATTTTCTGTTCAGTACACAAAGATGCGATAATGAATATTTTCCTGATTTTTCCTTTATTTATCTAAGCATACTTATAAAACATTAAGATAATTACAATATGATTAATTTGCAATTTATCTAATTAATTGTTCTTTTGTAATACAAATGTGTATTACTTACATTTGTAATTATTAATCTAACGTATTTTTTTTAATTCGTTCTACTATAAATATACTTTTGCTTACATTAAAAATATTAGCATTGTGGTTAGTATTAGGTTGGGGAAAATCGTTCAATATTTTTAAGTGAACTTTAAGTAATTTTTATGGATTCGTTTCATGAAAAAGTCTTAACGTTGTTTTAAGGTCGATCTTTAAGTCTTGAATGATGCTACGATTGCTAATATATGGCAATCTTCTATCATTTCTGATATTTTACTGACATTTTTAACTACGTTGCACCCTTGTACAGTGCATTCTTAGCATCAAAAATATCTGAACGAATTCAACGATATTAAAATTGCACGTAACTGGTTGTTATAGTGTCTGAACGATATTAAAATTGAACGTAA
>JAPDSC010005291.1:366372-430021 GCA_026290005.1 Latrodectus geometricus
ATTAAAATTGCACGTAACTGGTTGTTATAGTGTCTGAACGACATTAAAGTTGCACGTAACTGGTTGTTATAGTGTCTGAACGATATTAAAATTGCACGTAACTGGTTGTTATAGTGTCTGAAAGATAAACACCATTCAAAATTTTAACCGCCTGGCTTGCATATTCACCTTTATCAAAGAAAAATAAAATGAACCAAATATTTTCTTTTGGTTGACATCCATTTTTAATACCCTGTTACTCACAACTGAATACACCAAACAAAAAACAGCAAGATATTATCTTAGTGTGAAATATCACCTTTCCAACGAGCATATATTCGAATTTGTAAGATCGATAGTTTACGAGATATCAGTCACTACAGTCATCTATCGAAAAAAATAATAAATTTCTTTTTTCCCAAAGTTATATATAAAATACATTAAAAGCTTCACCATATGTAGACGTTTTTTAATATATGACACATATTTTAATATTTTGAATGTATGCAAGATTTGTTGAGGTACAAGTTAGAGTCTGTGACCTACAAAAGGAAACAAATAACACCCACCTTAGTAAAAAATTGTCATAAAATTTAAAATGAAAGGTTTTAAATAAAAAAAACAATAAAGATAAGCTAAAAATGTCAGTCACAAAGTTGTAGACTAGCAGGAACACAGTATCAAAAGAATCGACAGCAAAGAAACATAGCGTCATGCTTTTGCTTCAGAAAGAATATTCATGTGCTTTTTACAATCTTATTGAGGCCAAAAAGTAAATTAAAATTATTTTTGTATCTACATTATATACCAATACCTGCTGTTACATTTTTCCATGTGCATTTTCAACTGCATGGTTTCTTTTGGTATCAAAATTGTGCTACTCTGTCATTGCTTCGTGTATCTTTTTAAAGTATCTCACTTTGTTTCGGAGATAGTGCTATCAACTTCCAAATTTTATCACTAGGAGCGTTGCATGTCACCTCTTTTTATATCTATAGCCTCTCTTTTATATCATGGCACAATAGTATCGCATCTATCTTCTGTTTAACAGTTCGTGAGTTCGATTTGTACCATAGTTTTAGATGTTCGTAGTGATTTGAAATCCAGTTTAAACTGTAGTTCCCAATCTATTTCATTAAATTTCATTATTCAATAATTATATTTTTATACACAAGGATAAAAATCAGATCATTTTTATCCTTTTGTATAAAAAACAAAATGACGTTAAGCTTAAAAAAACCTTTCTATACTCCGACATTATTTTCAAAATTATAACTTTTGGTATTCCCTAGTAAAGATATTCAAAAGAATTTTGTTTTCCACCAAGTGTGTATTTAAAAAGAATATAATTTATCAGTTAAATATCTAAAATACAATGAATTTATTTTTGAAAAACTCATAGTAATTTAACAAATTTTTAAGCATCATTTATATTAGTTTGGGGAAAAAGTAATCCATTATTTTTTTCGGTAGGCGTCTGTAGTGATCGATATATCGTGAGGTATCT
This sequence comes from Latrodectus geometricus, assembly GCA_026290005.1. Classification (NCBI taxonomy): domain Eukaryota; kingdom Metazoa; phylum Arthropoda; class Arachnida; order Araneae; family Theridiidae; genus Latrodectus; species Latrodectus geometricus. Next base: position 367,859 of record JAPDSC010005291.1, read on the forward strand.
ATCAAACAATTTCAGATTTATGCTCGTTGGAAAGGTGACATTTGACACTAAAATATCCTCTTGCGGTTTTTTGTTTGATTAATTCAGTTACGAGTACAAGGTTTTAAAAATGGAAGACAACAAACAGAAAATTCGATACATTTTCGTTTTTCTCTTGTAACGGCGAAAAAGATAGTCGGGTGGCTAAAATTGGAAAGGTGTTTATCGTCCTATATAAGATTGTAACAGCCAGTTACGAACAATTTTTGTTTCGTCGATTCCGTTCGGGTATTTTTGATGTTAGAGATGCACCACGCTTGTGGATACATCATCGTCGAAAATGTCTATAAAATATCAAAAATGATCGAAGTTAACCGCATGTCAGCAGTATTAACGCGCAAGACCTAAAAATCTACATGAAAGCTGTTTTAAAGCTTTTACAAAGTGAATCCAAAAGAAGTTACATAAAGTTCAGGTAAAAATAATGAATTTCTTTTCCCCCAACCTCATATTTGGGGGAAGGTTACAATTAGGTAACAACTCTATTACATTCATATATTTTATATATAAACCTTTTGGCTACATTTGACGAGTGGTACTCATCATCATCTTTTTTCAATACATTACGGTCTTCATATATAAATCAGTACTGAAAGGGTTAAAAACAGTATCCGTATCTAAGAAGCAGCAAAATTTAAGTTTTTTTCTATATTCCGACTTAATGTCTTGTTATAAATATAAGGCATTATTTATATATTCTATTCTGATTGTATTGAATTCAAATGATTGATTCAAGAGCATGCGGTGTATATTTCTTTATACATTTCAACGGAAGTGCTTTATTTGACTTGCATAAAACTCACTGCTTTCAACATTATTTACAAGAACTTTTATGGCATTCGCTGCTTATGGTTTTGTATTAAAATAAATCCATAGGTCTACAACGTTTCTTAAAAGAATGAAGGAAGACTAGTAAACATTTTGAAAAAAAAGATAAAAGATATTCTAGAATTTCCAAGAGTGCTTTTACAAAGAAGGGAAACGTTGAAAGAATGTTTAAATTCGATCACCGATTTACTCCCTGAACAGAAACTTTCTTGTAAGAACTATTTCTAGAGTTGAACTCTTCCTGATCGATTTTATTTATCGCTAAATTTCCTCATCTCAGGCTTTATTCACGAGTGTTGTTTTTATTTCGCGTACTCCTTCCATTTATTTCTTACACACACACAGATGTGTTGAATTTGTTACTGCTTCAAATTCTTAGAGCAAAACACAAAAGGGAGAAATGTTTAATTTGTTGTTATGTTTTGATGGCATTTAAAGTTATAAAATAATTTAAAAAGTTGTTTGCAATAACAATGATTGGTTTACTAATTTAAAAGAAATGTTTTTACATAATTTTATCTAAATTATGTAATAGAATTAACATTAAATATTTGCTTTTTTTATAAAAATTTAATATATTTTGTTATTATAATTTTATAAAACATATATATATATATTATATAAAACTATTATAACTTATTACATTAACCCTCAGAAATCTACAAATTGAGTCCACGTGATACCTTTTACCTTAAACCATAAACCCAACATCTCACACAGTGTTTTTCTACCATCTTATTTATCTATATCATTAAGTATTAGCAAATATACTTAATGATATATACCTTCGAATATGGAAATATTTATCTTTATATATATATATATATATGGGATCGAAAGCGTCACCAAAGGGCCATACGCACCATGTTTGCCGTCATACGTGTAGAACGACGAGGAGAGATCCGAGATGAAGACTTAAAGACGTACAAACTGATTATTCGAAGATCAATCATTAACTTTTAATTATAATTTTCTAAGATGATGTTTTATTATTCATTTGTAAATAGTCTTTTCTTATTATTTGAAATTCATTATTAAATAATTTAAACTACATCTGCAATTTATTTCTAATAATGAAGAATACGAACCTATATAATCTTTCTACCCCTTGCAACAATCGACTGGAAAACTGGAAATTATAACATTTCTATAAAACTTAAAGTATAAGAATTGTATCACGCGCACATAATAAATAGGATGAAGTGAGAATGTTGATATTTAAATCTAAAATGTGACCGTATGAACAATAAAATTAGTGACTTTGAAAGTCCCTGATTATTATTAGTCGTATTATTTATATATATTTGTGTAATTGTATAAGGATGCAACCATTATCAATTGTAGGTATTCTCTTGAATAAGTTGAAGACTCCAGTTATTGGAACGGGAACAACATGCGTTGACTATTCCCGTAAACTAATAAAATAATATTAACTTGTATTGAATTGTTAACATTTTGGGAAACTGCAGAAAAACTTTTGACCATAATAATTTTTGACAGGCAACAATGGCAACGAGGCATCCCAATATTTAAAGGGACTAACACTTAACAACCACAGATGTGTTGTTTCCACAAGCCAAACATTATAACGTTTAAAAAAGCAATTAGAATTACTTGATATTTGCAACGTCATAATTCGACTGAAGACCGCAAGAAAACTTTCATGTAGAATGACAAATCATGTTACACTTTCTTCTATTAGTTTAGTATGAACGAGATCGATAAAAGTGAGTCAAGAAGAGTTGTATCATTTAAATTATCACATTTGATGGAAGTAGTGTATTTCAATAGATCATGGAATGATTTGGAAGCTTTGCATATTATTCCTGGTAAATTGAGCATCTTAGCCTAGGTAAACAATTTAGACAATCGAATTTTTCCTATTGTCTCGCAAGTATACGAAATTTATGAATGGTACTTCTAGACGAGAATGTGCTATGTCCTTTTGTAATCACTATCAATCAATCCATTATTTTATTTTGTTGAACAACATCCTCCCTAAACTTCTCAGCGTGACAACCTTACTCTCATAGTATATTTGTGAAATGAGTTATAACTACGCTCATAGAATAGCGAACCATGTTTAAATTTTATAATAAAACTCATAACATTCTTGCATCGAAAATGGATACAGAGATCAATAATTATGAAGAAACATTGCTGAGAACGTTCCTAAAAAGTTTCAATTATAACTACATCACATGAAAAATAATTTTTTTGTTAAAACGTAATTATTTTTTTCTTTTATACTATCATATTTTGCTGTTTGGTTGTAATATAAGTAAAGTAAATTTTGTTGGTTTTGGGGTGATTAGATTAAATTAAGGGATTCAAAAAAGAACCTCTAATAAGAATGCTAGGAGCTTTTATTTGATTATACGTGTGACACAATAATTCCCTTGCTTGGATAAAGAAAAAGCTTATTTGCAAATATGTGTTCAAATAGATGGCGCTATTATCGTAAAACACCAAAATATTATTACATTAAAATTTATAATAATTTTAAAATCCTAATTGAGAGACATGAATGGAGCAATGTTCATGACATTTGTCATAAAAAGGAGGAACACTTTCAGTTCTATGAATGTAGTCATCAGAGAAGTTTCGGCTCTGTTTGTGAAATTACTCTTGTTTTATGATTGTATGCTGTCTGGAGAAAATGGCCTAAACTCGAAGACACTGGTTTTCATAGAGGGAAGTTTGGTAAAAGGAGAAAGAAAATTACCTTTTAGTGTCAAAGGATGATGTAGATATAGCATGCATGGTAAGAGCATCCAGTTGCGCTTTGGAGACTTGCAGAACAAGAAGAATTTTCCGATCTGCTAACACTTATGTCAACGTACGTCCTACTACAAAACATCCTTCAATATGCTATGTTTAGGAATCAGTTTCCACTATAACTTGTCAAAACTGGAACTTCTCTCCTTGGCCATTCTTGCAATGGTTGTAATACTCAGTGCTTGGCCAAGGAACATTATAAGGACATATGAAGCAGTCCATATTGCAATTAATATCGAAGATGGAACACGATTATGTAACTCCATGAGTGTAATTTTTGTTGGTGGCATATAAAGTGCTGTTATTTACATACGTTCATACGCAATTAAACTATATTTTACCTAATTTCATTTATAAAGGATTCAACGAAGAAATACAATGCTAATAAATGATGGAACACAAATAAATGTATATATTAAGATTCATAAATAATAAGAACAAAAAGCCGTATTCGAATAACGACCTGAAAAATGGACAAATGTAAACACAAGTATGAAGCGGTCGATTAACATTTCTCATAATTAATAACATACATTTATATAATTTATTTTTATTATAATTTTATGTAAAATTTATAAGTTTAAAACTTGTGACCAAAAGTTCAGATGTCATAATTATTTAGAAAAAGTACACAAAAGATATTTAGCAGCAATAAAGAAAATATGTGAATAGAAATGACAACAAGAAAAAATCCAGTCTGTTAACAGAATATTCTTTCAACTCACATCAAATGTTATTTTAAATTACTAATAATAATGTGAAAAAGTTTAAATAACTCTAGGCTACAAGGCAGAAAAGTCGCCAAAAATGAAATTATGCCAAAGAGATTATACGACGTTTGTGCCTCAAAAAATTTCTACTTATGAGCAACATTGTTAATAAACTTATCTCTAAAGAAAAAATATTCATTAGAAAGCATTCGAAATTATAAATACATCAAATTCAATTAAACATAATTTTTAATAATAGTAAATAAAGTTATGAAACCAAATAATTTCACTCACCGTCGTGTAAAGGATCGATTGAGTGGATCATGAGCTGAAGTAAACCGTGACGGAACTTGCTACCCGCATGCAGTATGGGGGTACTAGCTCGTCGCTTCTTCATCTGAAAACAAAAGATGGGCTTCGTTAGATCATGCACGCATACAAATCAACATTTTCCATAATTGGACTCACATACGAGAACCATATTATTTATAATACGAATTAAAAGTGAAATTAAAATTCAGTTGAGCAAAGTATGATTTGTTCAATGTAACAATTAATGAATTGGTTGGACTATACTTTAGGATGTCCCTTTCATTCTCGCCTAGTTGAGATTGCGATTCATCGCCAAGCTGGGCACACCCAAATCGTGTTCTGATTGGTTTAGATCCAGTCAAGGCTCTGATTGGTTTATCGTTTTAAGAATTTTTAAAAACCAACTGACGTTGAGTTATTTTTTAATGTTCAACCATACCTGTTAGCACTGCAATCGTTTCAAACAGGAATGGTGCCAAAAAAATCGCCAAGTTCGCCAAAGGGCACCCTAAAGTATAGTTTTACCAATGCATTGTGTTGTAATATGCAAAGTGAAATATTTATATACTCTCTATCTATCATAAAAATATCTCCTTCTGCCTACAGTGGTGGTTGCAGTAGTAAAAAGAACTGTCTGTTTGAAATGAGGTTTAAAGGTGTTATGAATTAGCGCTATTAAATGTAATACTTAATGCAGTGATTCTCAACCTGTATGGCGCGCCCCCCTAGGGGGGCGAAAGCACACTAATGGGAGGCGCGAGCATATCCAAGAGAAAATGTTATTTATAAAAATTGATTAAGTGACTGAAAGGAAAGAACACACACACACACATACTAAACAAAATACATTTCGACATATTTAATAATTAACACATTAAATTAAAACAACTTACTAAATTAAAAACAAATTTAATAATTATTAGTGACTTCCTTGGGCCTGTCTTTCAGACCAAAGTTTTTGGAAGGAGGGTTTAATATTAGAAATAGACACTCTCAGTTCTTTTTCTAAATTTAGCTGAGATCTATATTTTGTCTTCAAAGAAGCCACCGCAGAAAATACAGTTTCACAAAGGTAAGATGTTGAAAATGGTAGTAGAATGCGAAATGCCCTTGTTTTTAGTGCAGAAAACTCATCATCCACTCCTGCCCAAAATTCAAAGATGGATGTATTACTAAATTGTCTTTTGATTCCGCCGTTTGCCGTGAAGTCTATGAAGGTTTCTTCCTCTTCGAGTGAGAGTCCTTCGGGAGTATTTTGAAATGGATCCCTCACCCACTTGTAACTTGATATCAGTTTGTCGTCAGCAAGAAAGTACTTTTTAAAATTCTTTGCTAGCATTGCTAAATGATTTTCAATGGTTACAAAAACAGCTTTTACATGTTGTTCTTCAGCCTTGTAAGTTTTAATACAATCATTCAAATTGGCAAACATTGTTAAGTTTTCTTGCTTTAAATTTCTGCTCCACAATTCCAATTTCCTACAAAAAGCATTAACTTTATCACTCGTATCCAATGTATGTGTATTTGCTCTTTGCAGTTGAAGATTGAAGTTATTTAATTTCTTGAATATGTCGACGACCATGTAGCTCAATTTCAACACAAATAAACTATCGCGAAAATTCTCAGCTTCCGGTCTGTTTTCCTCTTCTAGGAAAACGGCGATTTCTTCTCTTAATTCATAAACACGTTGCAAAAATTTCCCTTGTGATAACCATCTTGCCTCGCAATAAAATAGTAACGCTGAATGTACTGCACCCATGTCTTTACAAAGTGCGGAAAAGATTCTTGATTTCAAAGGTCTCATTTTTATATAATTTACTACAGTTACAACCGTGGTTAACACAATATTCAAACCAGGACTCATTTCTTTGGAAGCCAAAGCTTCTCTGTGGACCATGCAATGTGTCCAGACGCAATGTGGCGATTTTTGTTTCATAAGTGCTTGAATACTTTGGAATCTTCCTGACATAGAACGAGCACCATCCGTGCATATTCCGACGCAATTTTTCCATTCTATGTTTGCCTCGTTCATAAAATCATTTAAGATAGCAAATAAAGCGAGTGTTGTTGCTTTGAGCTCTATTGGTTTGCAGAAAAATAATTCTTCTACTACTGACAAATCATCACAAAATCTAACATAGGCAATGAAATGAGCATCTTTATTACTATCTGTTGCCTAATCGAGTTGTATTGAAAACAATTTTTAACTCAACTTCGACAAAAGCTCACACTCTACATCTTCAGCTATATCAGCAATTCGACGGGCAACAATATCATTTGAAAGAGGTATAGACTGTATTTGTTTTGCAAAATTATCTCCAAACATAATTTCTACAATATCAATCATGGCTGGCAAAATAAGCTCTTCACCAATGGTGTGAGGCTTTTTACATCTGGCTATTTTATATGAAACTTTGTAAGAGGCAATTAAAGCTTTTTCATTCACAAAGTTTTTTTAAACAATGATTTTTGCTTTTCATATGATTTTAATTTTAATTTGAAGAATTCTCTGGGTTTGTTTACGTACTCACTATGAAGCGTTTCCAAATGTCATTTAAGTTTATTAGGTTTCATGCTGTCTGCCGCCAACATTTTTGAGCCAATGATACACAGGCGCCTTTCTTCTTCATTTATTTCAGTACTAGTGAACCCAAAATTTAAGTATTCTTGAGAATATTTTCTTGATTTTATTTTCGGAACCACGCTCATCTGTGTACTTGTTGATGTTTGTCTATTGTCTAATGCTCGCATATGCCCGCTTAAAAATTTATCCATGATTCTGCATAAGTCTGCTGCCGTGAATATTTAATACGGTGAATTGCAATTACACGAAAATATATAAAATATACACATTCAGAATAGATTCAATAGTGATAGAAGGATCGACTCGAACGAGATTGTCTGGAATTGAAATTGGTGTCATAGAACTTTCTCCTTCTCCCTATGAGAAAACATTTGTTAACATCTGCGCACGCTCCTACCTTAATTTTTTGCTGACCAGACAAATCGAAACTTCTCGCGAAACCGTGAGAATGCCCGACATGGCGGGACGCAAGAGCAATAAAAAAGCGTAGGATTCTTGTTTTTTCAATGCTGAGGATCGGTGTTGCAAAATGTCAATAAATTTCGGTATTCTTGGTAATTTGTAAAGTTTAAAATTAAAGTTGTAGTGCAGGTTTAGCGCCAAAATACTCAAAATACATTATTATTGTATATATTTTATTGTATGCGGTGGGGTGGGGGGCGCGATGAAAATTTTGATTGAAAATTGGGCCGTGAATACTAAAAGGTTGAGAAACACTGACTTAATGTTATCCTCAGGGTCTCCTTTGTAAGTCAAAGTTAGTGTTGGATTTAACGATCGAATATAATGTGAGTCTAAGTAGAATTATTTCTGAACATATGGGTATGTAATGTTCATCACTATACAACGATCATATTTCATGTAGGACAGCTTCAATTGTAATTATCCTGTATTACAATTGAAAAAATCCTGTAATGTGATGACTGTTAATTCATCTCACCATCATTCATTTTTTAGGCACAGGTGCACATGAAAACAACAGCAAGTGACATGTGTAGTTTCAGAGGCACACACTTCGAATTTCATGGCCATCACAATCTATCTTCTGTCTAAGTCTCTTAACCATCTGCTTTTATCATGAAACGCTCCCGACATAGGATTGATGCTTCACAGGCTTTGCAATGAATTATATATCTTCCCACTGGATCCTGTGTCCCCCACAACATTCTAAGTAACCTCAATGTCAAATTGTAGAGGTGGTCATAATGTTGTAGCTCCGTATAAATATTCGTAGTGATATTAAATAGATTCCAGCACAGGAGTCTAGCTCATGAACTTATTTCATTCAATATTGTGAGGTGATTAGTTGTTGGTTAATTAATAGTTTCAGTAAGATTCTGGCTACCTATTTGCAATAACAAAACGCCCTATACAGCTAATAGCTTCAGAATTTCAATCCACAATTAAGTGACGTAGTCGACACCTGAGATTGCACTCTCTTTTGCAAGTCATACCAATTGATTAGCGTCTTCTGTCTACTAAAATAGACAGCTGAAGATTTATTGGGATTACCCAGATTTAACACTAAAAATCTAAAATTATTTTATATTTTTATTTAATTTTAAATATTATTATTTAATTAATATTACAAAACTATATAATTTTTAATGTAATTCCAAAAAATAAAAATCTTGCTTAAAGTAAATGTGTAAAAAAAATTGATAAAAATATGATAAACTTTCAAACATTTAACTCTAAATTAGTGGTTTAAAGGATAAATTGAATTGAAGAATGAAAATATTCAGATTTAAATCTTCAAACGCTAAATATATTTCAAGATTTGAATAAGTCTCCATTATTTTAATTTTAAACTTTCCAATAAATTTAAAGAAAATGAAGTTTTGAAAGCGAAACAAGTTTTGGAGTTTCTAATATCGATCAAGTAGGTTCTGAAGAATTAGAAGATTTGAATATTTTAACACCAATAATCAATTACATTGGACTTTTATTTTCCTTGTATAATGGGGAGAAAGTAAAATATATTTCTATCATAATAGCAACCCTTCTTATAGTAATTTTTTCACTTAATTTTCTAATTCTTCTTGGGGAGAAAATTTTTAACTAAAACAGAAAGAGCACATGTTGTGAGGAAGAAAGATAAGAATAAAGATAAGAAGAATCTGAGCTTCGGGAGTGAGTGATATCATGTGATTGATGTTTGATCATCTGATTGTTATCAGCTTGAGTTGATGGCACAATTCCCTAAGCGTTTCCCTCCGGAGATAAATTCTCCGTTATTTTCTCTAAAAGTAAAAGGATTTTTAGAGAAATAAATCAATCTTTCCTTTTTGCATTAATTATATTTTAATTTTATCCCAAGTATTCATATTAGGATTTAAATTTTTAACAAATTTCAAAAATGTTAATAATATTGCTTATATTGTTCGAAGTTATATAATCTGGATACATTTAAAACTAATAGAAATTTCTATATGAAATGAAGAAAAATGTCATATTATCTATTTTATAGCTATTTATTACATGTATTAACTTGGATGATTATCGACAAAACAAGTACGAAGTATTTTAATCGATAATAAGTAATATAAAGTTTTTTGGTTTCATGAATATATTGAAATTGGTTTTTCAATTTGATTTCGAAATATAAATTTGCAAAATTACTGTTTAAGGATTATTTTGAATTTTGATCATAACTATACCTTTCATTATAAAAAATTTAAGAATAAATGTTCAAAGATTATAAAACCATAAATACAGTAATAAAAATTACAATGATTTTATGTTTTATAAAATATTTTTGCATAAATTTTTATTTTTACAGACTTTGAAACAAATATTGTAATGTTCGCAATTAAACAATGGAAATATTTTTGTATCACTCAGAAAAGAAATCTAAATAAATAGTATAGTATAAATATTACTATTCATTTCTAAAATAAACTATTAATAAAAAATAAACAATGAAAAATGAACAATTCCTATATTTTATCTTATATTTATCTTGAATTTATCTAGATTTAAGATAAATTTTTTATAATTTAATATATTTACCATTTTTTAAACAATATTTTTTTTAATTTTATTTCTAGATTTAAGAAATTTATCTTAAATCTAGAAATGAAATTTTAAAAAATATTGTTAACAAAAAAATGGAAAATATATTAAATTATTGTTCATTTTATTGAATCTTTTACTCATTTAAATTAAGATATTATAGATATTTTAGAATTTTCTCCATTTACAGTCAAATTCTATTGTTGTTGTTGTTATGTTGTTACTAACGACACTTGGCAACGCCTAGCCCACCCGTCAGAGACTAGGCGAATTAAGTCAGAGAGAGAGCGTCTTCCGTTTTTTGAATAGAGCACCCTCATACGAAGGTGGAAGTACGACTTTTGGGTCATAGATGGCAGCACCATCTAAATCTTCTAATTTAGAGATTGAAACCAAAGAACACCCATAGCTTGGTTCCAAATACCCCCAGAGGTATCAATTTGGAATGGGAACATGGAGGACATTGTGACCCGACATATTTTACGTGCTCCAGTCGTTATTAATGAACACGACGGATCTTCGGCTAAGTCAGGATTCGAACTCACCACCTTTTGGTAACGAGAACGATTCCCTAACCAACCAGGCCACTGATGCCTCTGTCAAATTCTACCAATAGATATTGAAAGAATATTTGATTCCACGCAAAAGTGGTCGTGGTAGACTGATTGATTGGGACACTATTCTCTTTAACTGAATGTGGTGAGCTCGAATCTCGGTTTAACCGAAGATCTATCATGTTTGCTAAAGGAGCATGTTAAATAGGTCGTGGTTTCGATGTCTTCCAAGTGAAATGATACCTCTGGAGATGGCAGTTCAAGCATTGGAAGATTTTCTGCTTGGTCTATGTTTCTAAACTATGAAGACTACCACTACACTGCTTCCACTTGATTGGATGAGGCACTGAATCTGAATTAGGTACTGGGAAGAATACTGGTACAACTCTAACAACACCGTATAGAAGAAAATTCAACAGTAATGGTTAAAATTAAATATCCTATGAGTATGTGGTTGTTAGTGGTTAATTAAAAAGCCGCCTCGAATTTTTATCCCAAAAGGAATTTCCATAGATAGATAATGTTTTACATATGCTTACAAAAAGACTTTAAAATTTTTATTTATTTAGAATTTTTTATCTAATTGCAGCATTTTCTTAAAGAAGTTATGATAAAATTAAGAAAAAGTATAATGTAAGTTTTTTTAAAGGAAAACTTTTATGCAACCCATAATTACTTATGTATTTTTCAAATTTATTTACAGTATTTTCATAAATAAAGTGAATTTAGGCTTTGATGAATGTGTTTTAATTTAGTTTAAAAAAATTAATAACAGCAGTTCATAATAAACAACAACAGTAAAAATAAAAAAATGCTTTGTATTGGTACATATGAACTTTGATATCTTTTTTGAATTTTTATATTTTCTTTTTGTTAAAAATCACTTTAGAAATCGAAAAATTAAAAAAATTAATTTCGCATTATCTAAACGAATGTTAAAAACATTAATTGCTGTAATTTTATAAAATCTAGATTTTAAAATCGAAAATAGTTTATATAATAACCAATGATGACTTAATATATTTTACTCATATTACGATTAGTTTTAGGTTGAATTAAGGTTTTTTATTTTGAAAATCTATATTTTATTTAGTTTGAAATATTTTTATAACAAAAGAGTTTTAAAATTAAAATAAATTTTATTCAAGATATATATATATATATATTCATTTGTATCCTTGTCCAATTCATGTATTTATTTTTACCCTAATAAGCTTTGCTTATTCTGAATATTTTATGTAAATGAATATACTATGAAATGAAAATAAAAGTATGATAAACATTATAAATTTAGATATTTTGAATACATATTGCCAAATCTATTTCAAATTACTAAAATATTAAAAAATACATGAATTAGGGAAATTTACTTATTTATCTTCATTTTAAAAACAATTAAAAATTTAAAAAGAATTATCCGAAAATGAAATCACACTGGCCATTTATGATTTCTGGTAAATTAATTATTTTATTTCGCAAAATGATATTTTATGTTCAATAATATTCATATGTAAATAATAATTAAAATGCATTTGATAATTTATTAATATGAAAATATTTAATAGTATCATTTACAATTCAGCAATCTCAACAGTAATTTAGAAATGTATGCTAATTGCTTTTAGGGTAATTATTTATAACTTAAGCTACAATAACGATAAGGACTCAATAAATCTTTATTTCATTTTCTATTATTTAATCTTTATTTTACTTGCTGATTTTTTTAATATCATTCTTTTGAGCTGAATCAATTATTTCCATTGAGTATAAAAGAAATTTAAAGACATAGCTTTTGTCATAAACTACTCAACTTAAATTTGGAAGAGGAAAAACTAATCAAATTTATAATAAATTTAATAAATTGAGCATTTATTAATATAAATATTAGTTTTTTCCTATATTTTAATTTCTAAAATACTTCGGCAATTTATTAGCAATTTATCAATAAAAAGTATTATTGATATCATTTTAAAAGCAAAAATACACAAACAATGTGTTAAATAATCTGTGCATAATTTATCAAATAATGACTTTCATATTACTTATGATATTTTATTTACTTAAATAAAATTAAAAAACGTTTTAGGTTTATACTATATTAAATAATGCTTTTTTTTTCCTCTTGAGTATTTTTGGAAAAAAGCGTAAGGTACTTTACAAAGAGTAATAACTAAGATTAATATCATTTAAAAATTTTATGGTAATTAATTCTAAAACAGACGTAAATCCAAACTTTTTTATGAACAATTAAAAACAATTTCTTTTATTTCATTAAACGAATTTAAATCACAATAAGTGATTTAGATTACATTTTTCAAGACATTAATTCTTCTGTTATCAATAGAAAAAATTTTTAATCGGATTTTTTATTAAAAATGTTTCAATTAATATTATCTTTTGTCCTTATTAATTTTAAGGAATATTATTCTTGAAATTTAACGGTATATCAAATTAATTCAACATAAAAAATGTAATTGAAGTAAATAAATTAGTTGCTTATAACTATAACAATAAATATATAAAATAAGAAGAGTGAAACATATTATTTACTAATTTTTTTTATTTTAGTAATTTGTAGAGCATTACCGTGAGTGAAATTTCATCAATATATCGTAAAGAAATTCAACAATAAATATTATATAAAATCTCTAATCCTAATAGTTTTCAAAGTTAAATTTATTTTTAATAGTAATAAAGATAAATTATCTGCAATTTTTAACTCACTTTTTCTTTTTCTTTTCAGAGAGCTGAAGCAATAAAATTCACTTAAAATGATTCATTGAGTTAAACAGATTTTAAAATAAATTTCGTTTTAGTTTGATTTCGTCATTTTTCGCTTGAAGAACTCTTTCTCAAAAAAATCAAAATTTCATTTTATGTATGCTTCTATATTTCAAAATCGATTTGAGAGTAGATAAAAGGGTATTTCTTCGTTATCGTAGTTTATTGTTAAAGAAATTTGAAAGAGTTTTTCTAAAAAATATAATCAAATAAAGAACATTATTTTATTGATAAATAAAATTTATGTAAATTATAAAAAAGTAAAATTTATTTTAGGTCTCTTTAAAAAATTAAATTATTGTTAACTTTAATAATTTAATAAAAATTTGATTAATAAAATGACGAATAAGTATAAATATCTAATCTTATAAAAGAATTTGCATTTTCAAAATAAAATAATCAGTTATATATAATCATCATAATAAATAAGTTATTTGTTAACATATCATCTGAAAAAAAATTGTTTCAGATGATTTTTTAACAAATAAACTTTTAATTCTTTTGTTATAAGATAAACTTTTTTATACATATTTGTATCATCAACTTCTATCAGTATCGTATTATTTATAGAGTTTGATAATAAGATTTATCTGATGAATAATAATATCTAATAAACATGAATAATAATGGTAAAATGTGAATAATTATTTCTAATTCTGATATTATTATTCACTTTTTCCCATTTTATTTTTCCTATTTAGTGAACTAGTAATTGTGCCACATCATGATTATTAAATTAATAATATATGAAATAAAGACGAGTTTTAAGAAAACATGGAAAGTATTTAATAAATATTCATTTTAGTAGTCACATGTATATCAAATAAAACAACTTTCAATTTAAATCTAATATATTTATTTTTGGGTAATGAATGTAGGCAATAAGTTTATAAAATTTCATGACATATTTCTCTTAGTTGAACTGTTGGAAAGATCAGATATTATCAAATACATAAAAATCCAAATAATTAAATGTTATTATAATGAATGTTGTTATAATGAACAAAGAGCGTTCAACGCAGATAACAATCTTCGCCTGGCTCACGGGAAAAGTCCTCAGGACCAACCCAATCTTAGATGGTCTTACTGTCTAAAAAGAGATTTCGCCATTTTAAGAGTGATCAATTGGAATGGCCAAAAATGACCAAGGCCAAAAAATGGAGAAGCTTGCAGGAAAATTTTTGAGAAGGCCTGGGACCCCCCAAGGCTGTCATGCCACAGAGAAAAGAAGGAAGAATTGTTGAGGGTGGAAGAACTATATTTAGAGAAAATTTAGAAATTCTGGAAAAAACATATAGTATCCAGTAAATACCATTTGAAATTTTCAAACATTACAATATATTTATTTGAAACAATATCATATTGATATTGTTGATATTTTCTTCAAATTTAATGTTCCAAATCCTTAGAGAAATGTTTATAATATAATCCATAGAATCTAATGTTTTTTGTAACCATTTTCACAATTAATAACTATAAATATGGACTATTTTAAAATAAAAATAACCACGGGCTTATTAACCAAAAATCTTTGTTTCTACTATTAATTCATAGGCGTAAGAGTTTAATTTAAAATAATATTTATAATATATTTCAAATCAGATTTTTCTTTCCTAATTTTCTCCAAAAAAATTTAAAAATTTTTCAATTTTAGTTGGAAAGAGTTGTATACAGTTTAAAATATATATCTGGTTTATATTTAACCAGAATATATCTGGTTAAATATTTATCTGGTTAAATCTGGTTCAAAAAATTTACAATCATTTCATAAAATAAGTATTCTTTCAAAATCGTTTTAGAAATAGTCATAAAAAAAAAAAAAAAAAAAAAAAAAAATTTTAAAAAAAAAAAAAAAAAAAAAAAAAAAAAAAAAAAAAAAAAACTTTCGCAAAAATGTAATGGAATATGGCAGTTTTAAATCTGTGAGATTTTCACTTGGGATCTAGAAACTTGGTCTTGCAACAATTTCTTGGGTTGATAGATCTACGGTCTGAATCTTGGAATTAAAAAAGAATATTTTTTTATACTAACTGGGAAAGAGCTTTCTATTTGTTATGGAATATGATGAGAGTTTCAATTCTTAGATAATTACACGTAAATCAAAGAATAAGAGACTAAGTACTTTCAGACAAATATTTGCGAGGTTAACCTTTTTCGATGTTTTAGATTCTGATCTCAAACCAATGCACGTTATATGTGATTTTTCTACACATATTTGTTTTTGATTAGTACTGAATTACTATTGCTCTACTCTTTTTTAGTTTACTTTTTCCTATATATTAGTTTTCCGAATGCAGCTGTTAACTTCCAAATTTTATCTTAAGGGACTTTATGAGTTGTCTCATCTAATATAATTTTTTTCATACTTCATCATTCAGCATGATGATAATTGTTGGCATCCCGAATTTAAAGGCGTACGATAAAGCTTCACTGTGCACCTTAAATAGTTTAATTAACTTATTAACTAAATAATTCATGTCATAATCCCGACTTGACAGGAATGTCCAGATAGTCTTTCTGTCACAATCGTAGGCTATCGTGGTCTACCAGGCAGGATGCCACTCTTCAGAACAAAAGATTATTGTTGCACCAGCATATTTCTCTGTACCAAGACCTGAGTTGGTTTTTACCTGTTAGATAGACGCAACCGGGTGGAAGTCTTCATAGTTTAGAAGTAGGGATCAAACAGAAGACTCCCCTATACTTGGCCGGCCATTCCAGAGCTATCATTTCATATGAAGGACATTGTGACCACGATATATTTAACGTAACTCTGACCGCCCCTAGCGAACATGGAGGATCTTTGGTTGGGTTGGGACTCAAACTCACTACCTTCCGATAATTTCAGAAAAGATCACTGATTATAACCGAACAACAATGATGGATTTATACTTTCTGCATGTACGTTTCGCGAGCTTTGTACTTGGAATTTTTAGGATTTCCTGCCTGTACGTTAATACGACCCGTTATCTCTCCGGAAGCCAATCACGAGGTGGACATTAAAGTGCCCTGTAGCAATCCTAGGTCGTCATCGTAGACAAAGTCCACTTCCCCATATCAATATTCGTAATCATTTGTATTACCCCTCTTCCCAAGAAGCAAATAATCCTTTATATAAATTAAATGATTAGATTTTTCTAAATACATATTGCTTTAACAATCAATTGAAATTTCGATTTGTTATTACACATTTAAATTCGTGTAATTATTTTTTTCAACATATAAAAAATAAATAAACAATTTATATTATTACATTTAAATCAGAAAATGATGAATAGAAATTTACTACATTAAATATCATAATGATCCAGTTTCCTTATTAAATGAAGCAAGATCCACTCCTTCTATAATGATTCAAAATTTATACGTTTCCTTGCTTAGAAATTCTACAACACTGCTGTATCCTCAGTTTATCCCGTAATACTGTAATCAATTATTTATCAACAAACTATACACAAATATTTCACATAATGGATGTAAATTAAGTTGATTAATTAATCGAGAGAATGGGATCCTATTTCGCATATTTATTTCCTGTCTAATTAGATATTCCACTCATGAAGTTGTAAGCCAAAATATTTCGCAATGACGTCATTATTTATGCTATTAAATGTTGATATTTTGATAAGCTCTTCAGAGAAGATTTATCTAGTGAAATGCTTCACGAAGTAGTCACTGGAAGATTAGTGATGCCATAGTATAGATTGTATTAGAAAATTTTATCTTCCAGTTAAACATTTATCATCATTTACTTTAAACAGTATAAAATATTAATATATATTTTATATTTTATTAAATAACATACATAATATGAATTATTCATATATAAATGCTTTGGCTAATAGCGAAATGCTTTGTAATATTGAATCATATCCAAGATTTGGTTTGTTTGTGGATAAATGGTCATTTTATGCACACGAGGGTTAATTAGACCGGGACCTAAAGCTTAAAGTGGAGTCAGAACCACTAAGAACATTCAATCCTAAGGCTGAATTCAAATCCACGAGCTGTTGAATCGAAAACAGGAACACTAACCATTCTGGAAATTTTAAGCAATATTCGAAAATAGCATACAGTTTATTTCCCTCATTTTTACGACTATTTAATAATAATTTCATCGCCAATATTTATCTGATTTATGTTTCTTTTATCAGAAGATTTGTACTTATCATTAAAATAATTTTTCATTCTAATTCTTAAAAGTTTAAGTACTGCTCTATTCGATGACATAATATTTTTTTCTTAAAAATAATTTCATCTTATTAAATTCGGACGCCAAAGTCAATGATGCCACTTACAAATATACATATTTTATTTTAAAAATATCTTTTTTAAAATAAAATATCATCTAATCTACAATATACAAATGTCATCTAATCCCTTTGATGAGATATCGCTTTCGGTGGTGAACTTTTTAAAGACAACATAAACATCTAGCTACCAGGGAATAATGGTGACTTTACTGCATTTTCCCATTTCAAGATTTTTGCAAAACAGACACTAAATTTGCTACCAACAAAAATTAATCACATGTTTTCATAGGGGCGTTAACTTGTCAACATTTTAATTTAATTTCACAGTCTTAGTTTTAGTTGAACTCTAGTGAGCAAAATTCAAACTATAAATTTCTTTTGTGACCTTCAGATAGTGTAAATATAACTTAAGTAATTTTATAAAACACTGTGCCTCAAAAAATTTATAATTATAGAATATTTTGTCAGTTGCAAAAAGGAATGGATTTGAAAAAATGAAGAATTGATCTTCAGTTTAATTAGGTTTGAAACATAATAGTACATCATTTCTTCATTTGAATTTAATCTATCGACTAATGATTAGATTAAATGATAGTTATTATCAAATATTATATTATGTTAATCGCATATGTTTATAAAAAGAAATTTAGTAAGCTTTAGTGGGTTGTGTTAATCAAAGCTGAATTACTTGAAAACTCATCTACTGTTTAGATAAATTCACCTGTAAAATGAAACATTTTGTCAAACATCCTCCGTAGTTTATGGTTGTTAGTGATCCGTAGTTGTTGCTGATGAAGTGAACTTCTAAGCATTTATTTTGAAGACAGCTGCATATATCAGTAAGCTTACAATAAAATTATATATTTGATAGTACACAGAAAGTGGTATAATTACAGGAAATTATGCAGTTAGTTCCTTTCTTTCAATATACATTAAACAATATAATTATGTGTTTGCCAGCTGTCGGATGATTGGTTAGCATTTCTAACACTTAGGCTGTTGGTTCCAGGTTCGAATCTCGATTCCGGCATGCCTGATCCATTCTCTATTTTTCTTTGTTTCCTTATCCTTTTCATGAGATGATGAATGAATGTGGCCCACCCTATAAAAGAGGTTGTAGTTATGTGAATGCTACTCGCCGCCGGGATTTGGTTTCCTTATGCCTACTGGATAACGATAAGTGTGTAGCAGTTTCTGGCCTTTTTGTGGCAAAATATTGGTCACACAGTGATCTCTTTTGAAAAAAAAGAAGAAGAATGATGTGTTTATGTTTAAATGCTATCAAGAGAATTTTATTCAGTCGTTTATATGTTCGAGTCATACCACAGGTATAGGGTTCAGAATGGTTCATAATCCATTATAAACTGCAGGGATTTTACAAATAACTGTCAAACCTGAAAAATCCCACATTTCTTAGAGTGGAAAAAAAATTAAAAACTTATGTCCAAATTCTTTTTTTGTTTTGATCTCCAACTCTAGCAGAGAAATTCGAGTATTTTTGCAATTAATGTTAAACTCATGTCCTGGGGAACTTATAAACTGTAACGCCTTAAACTGTAAGCTCTGACTGATAAGAAAATTTCCCTTTAAACGGAAAAACACAAAATCTACTTAATTAAATTGGGGTCTTTACCCAATTTAAAAGTAGATATTGATAAATATTCTTGGATTTTCACAATGAGATTTAAACTGTTAATATTGGTAGTTCCTTTAAACTATAACAATCTTAACTGCAAATTCCGGCTTCTCATGTAAAAGTTCCCCCTTGAAAGGGAAAAATGTACTTTGAAGGGAAATAGTCTACTTTGAAATTGCCAACTTTTTCCATTTCAATTCATGCCAACTTTTTCCATCTTGGGTGTTGTTTCTAGTGGTTTGGAATTGAATTTCAACTATTGATCCTGATATAATTGCTTTACATTTACTAAGCAAATTAAACCAAAATCCATTTCCAAAATGAATTTTACATCTGCTTTGTTCTGATATACCGGTACCATACCAAAGACAATTTTCTCAGTTTAAGAAAAATGGCATCACTCATGTTCGAAATACAGAAATGGTTAAAAAAAATTAAAAAAAATAACTCACGAATTTGTATGTAGCACAATATAACTCACACAAAAACCAAATCACTTTTTCATTAGGACAGACTAGGCTCTGCGTGACGTCATAGATGTCACACAGAAACACCCAATGACGTAAAGGGAGGAGATATTTGACGGACGTTTCCTTGCTGAAATATGACTTCTCCTCTCCTCCATGGCAGAGGAGAAGTCAGTCACTCATACATACATCAAGCAAAGAGAAGGAAGCGGGAAAAAGAAAAGCTAAGAGAAGTTTTCTACTTTTTTCCACCCTTGCTTCGTCACCCGAAAATTTCAGGAATCAATATTCTTCTTTTTTTATCTCTTATACGAGAATTTAAGAGAGGGAAGATAAATGGGCGGAATGTCAAAAGATTCGGTGTGTGAATACTCTTTTTATTACTGCCCTTGTCAAAGATGTCGCCTAGGTAAAGTAGTTCATACCACTCAAGCAAATGCAAATGTTATTAAGGATAGATTATTATTAAAAGTTTTAATTACTTTATACCACTCAGACTAGTGCTCTTGTTACAGAGCATACAATTTTTTTCATTCCCTGATGATATTTACTTTAAATATAATTATAGGATATCATTCTTCACGATTTCAGGCACTTTAATTAATTGGATAAAGATTATATAATTTGATGCTGAATGGTTTTATTTTACCTGAAATAAATTTTAGTAAATTATTGATAAAATCACTTTGCCATCCTAAAAATAAAGAACTGGAGATCAATTGCTGGGACAAAGGCAGATTGGGAAAAGCTTCTGAGGAAGGCCCAGGCCCACAAATGCTGTCGTGCCAATGATGATAATGATTGATAAAATCTAGTAAATTGAGGTATAATGCACATCAGATTTCTGCCTTAACCTTTAGGAATCAGATATTTGAACCAAAAATAATATATATATATATATATATATATATATATATATATATATATATATAGTTTACATGAAAGACGCAGTTTTCATGTAAACTATAAATTATTTTTATAATTTAAATCTTAAATTTTAAATAAAAGCATGTTTATTCAATTGGATTCTGCAGAGCGATTGGTGCTATTGTAGTGCTGCTACAGTTTCATCCTTTAAAATAAAAATGGACAGACTAATCTCTGTGTGACGTCAATGATAAAAAATGAAAATTATAATTAAAAATTCAATGGATATTCACAAGCAAATTTTTAAACAAATGGATGTAATATTTTTAAAATGTCACAAAACATGCAACTAAAATTGCTCTTAAATTTTTGGAATTTTCAAAAAATGTGCTAAGAGTCCTAATAATGCTTATAATTAAGAAGTCAACTTAATATTTCACTTATAGGTTGGAGGTAAAAAATATGTAATGAACATCATTTGTTTGCTGTTAACTTTTATTAATTTAAGTAACATTTTGTTAATCATATAAGTTTTTTGTAAATTTATTTTCAAAATTATATATTTACGTTTTTTACTTCCTTAATTACTGCTGAAAATATACTCTTAAATCAAAAAACACTTTATTTGAAAAGAATTTTATTCCTTTTTTTAATTTCTTGTAAATATTTTCATTGATTTAAAATCTGCTAAAAGTCTTTAAGTATATTTATATCACTATAAAATTAAAAAAAATATATTTTCACGCGCCACAGAACTTGAAGACTGGTATATTCATCGCAAATTGTCATCTGGGAGAATTTTCACAATAAGAAAGTAAATTTTAATTTTTTCTTGGGAATTTATCAAGAATTTTCATCAATTAATTGTACAGTACTACCAGGTATTCATGTGTAAATAGATGACAATTTAAAACAATATTCTTTCAAAAATCTAAGAACGAGAAATTACCTTTATATTTCTTGCTTATTTTGAACTTTGTTGCAATAAAAACAAAATGTGATTAAATTCGCATTTTCGTTTAATATTAAAATTGCATATTTACAATACACACAAGCAAAAATATTTCAGTTCATTAAAAGTTAAGCGCTATGTGGTGGAGATCAAACATTAGTAAAGTTCCCTTATCAGGATTTACTTTGAGATAAAACATTATTAATGATATAAAAGCAGCCAATTTTTTTACAAACACCAGACACGGAATAGCATAAAATATTTTCGTATTTTTTATGATAAAAATGACGCTTATATTTCTTATGTACATTTTTTTTAAAATCAAAGGCATGATGATATAAAGTTTGCGTTTAAATATGAATTTCATTAATTAGTATTACATTTATGAATTTCATGAATAAATATTTACATACAAACTTAACTTAATAACAAATACTAAATGTTTGTGTCACACCGTAACTGATTATATATTTATCTGTAGTTTAGCTATTACGAATTTTGTGTTTAGCTAAAGCACCAGTGTAATACCAGCATCAAGGTTCACTTAAAGACGGAAAATAAATTAATTTGTAGATTTTCTATTAAGAATAAATCAGTCATTGTTCTTTAGGTAGAAATACTAAGAAAAAGAGATAAGACTGTCTTTAAGATAGTTTCTCATGGCTAATACCAAACCACATTCGTCTTCAGGGATGTCATCGGAAGAGAAAAAATGAACAGAAAAGAAAGTGGCATAAAAAATAACCATAATGTCCCATGGCGAAGAATCCATCATTTTCTCTCGGTCCTATCATATCCTTGGCCCGAATAGGCCTAATGTCAAGGAAAATAATCAGGAGTTCTTACCACGCAATGGAGGATAGTTGATTAGATGGAACAGGAATCCATACCTATTACGCCTCCTGTCTTTTCTTTCCTTCTCTTACGTCACCCGATCATGTGTATACATTTCACGCCAATGGGAATTAAAGTTTAGGTGGGAATGATACTGATATTTAGACACTGGGATAATGTCTTTTTTCCTGTGTCCGTGGTTGAATTACCACGTGATCATTTATCAGTGGGATGAAACCGATGAGATGGGCTCTACTCGGAATTTCATTAGTCGCTCGACGGACTTGATTCTGGATGATGGCAGTGGAAGGGATTGATGGACTGATGTCCAAAATAGTTAATGATCATCGCTCACCCATTCAAATTTATCAATGATACAGCTGTTTATCCCTTGGCACGTTGCTTTATTTACCACAAAAATTCTCCGTTAAATAGAGTTTCATACTCGGTAGTTTTTATGTTCCAAAAATATTTTGCTTCTTATTTCTTTATTAATACCAATTACGTCAGCTTGACTAATTGAACGTAAATTAGTATTAATACTTGAAGTTATTTATATGACTTTCTATCTTGTATTTATTTATTTTCGATGACATCAAAGCACTCCACTTAAATTTTGATGTATTTGAAGTAATTTCATTAATTAATAAATTTCAATGAAAATAAAAAATTCTCCATTTCTTTCTGTTTTAACTAAATTTTAAACAGTTTCCTATATTAAATAAACATGTTTTTAATATTGCGTAAATTATATAAATATAGAAGATGCATCATTCTCACATTTAATGTTATAAAAATTTTAGTTTTAAATTGAACTCTTGCAAATGGACATAGCTTCTTTCACTAATATCACAATTCGTTAAAACATTAAATTTTTTAATCAAATGAATTTATTAGAAACATTTATTTAATTTTATTTGTGAAAAAAAAGTGTTGTTTTTTATTCCTTCCTTAGACTTTTACAAAACTAAAATTTATATGGAGTTGAAAATAAATCACATATTAATTGTATTTTAAAACTGTATTTTAGTAAATTTACAATTTCTGAAATCAACGTTAAAAGAAAATTTTAGATTTAACATTCTGGGCACATGAAATTTTATTGTAAAAACTTACTAGGCATTTTTAATTAAATAAATTAATTGCTAAACGGTAAATATGATTTAAATTTTATTTGTCAATGTTTTTAAACATAATATATCAAGAACATTTTTTTTCAAATGGTGGGGCTCAGAGTGACTGCACCCGTCGCCCACAGCAAGGCCGGAAACTGCTACTCATTTGAGCGTTAGCCGGTGGGCACCTGTGAACCATGTCAAGGAGAAACGAGTATCATTGCCCACGTCACACCACCACTAACCCGTTTATAGGGGGAGGGAGGAATCTTAGAAAAAGAAAGATACAGAGAGAGAGAAAGAAAACCCACATCCATGTCTTAACTGGGATTCGAACCTGGGACCAACAGCCCAGGATTCAGGGACGTTAACCACTCAGCCATTGGACGGCTATATCGAGAACAAACAAAAAGTAAATAGGAATTTTAAGTCATTTCTCTGATAAAGAGCAAATAAAAAAATATTTGAAAATTTTTATTTTATCAATTTTGTAATACTATTCAGAGACAGTCCATTTAAGTTTGAGTTGTTGTTTATCAGTTTCTTTTATCTTAAAAAAAGTTTTAAAAATGTTTTTCATTATTTAATACTTTGAATACTTATTGTCAAATGACACTTATATTTAATAAATAACTCACATAATTTTTTTTAATTTAAGTATTTTTAAAAAAATTTTAAGAGTGCTTTCACTTATACATCAAATAATTTCTCAACATTCACGCAAACTAATTTTGAAAAAAGAATATCTAAAGACTATCTACATTTCTAAAGGAATTCCCTTGCCATTGTGTCAACCACTGTTAATCTTTTATTCTTTTTCCAAAAAATTAAGTTTCAAATTTACTCTTAAGCTTGCAAAATAACTTCAAAGCAATTAACAGCGTGATTATTTCTTGTAAGTCAGAGACAAAGAATGCATATTTTCCTCAGAGATTCGTTCCAAAATCAATAACCCGTGTAGCAGCAGGACATGTTAGCAGAACAGAAAGTTACAGCTCCCTCCTTCAGAGATGATGACAAAAAGAAGAATGTAATCAATTTTCGTTTACAAGCAGAAGCTAATGACATTTAGGCTTAAGATGTCTTCAACGACAACAAAGAACCAACTTTAATTTATGAGAATCATGTTCGCTTTTTAATTCATGGGCTATAAATTACAGTGTTTCAAATAAAAGGGAAAAAGATGAATTTTGTAACATAAACTTCCTTTTGGCATAAGAAAATGTAAATGTTTTGACTTTGTACATTATAAATACTTTATAATAAAATATTCTTCGGAAATAAATTTATTTACTATATTAAGTATTGTACATACTTAATATAGTAAATAAATCGAAAAAAATTACAGCAAAACAAACCATTTTAATCGAAGAAAAACGTCAGTTTTAAAATAACATAGAAAATTTTGCTCTTAACAATGGTTTTTCTTAAGAGCCGCGGTGGCCTGGTTGGTTAGGGCCTCATTCTCGTTACCGAAAGGTAGTGAGTTCGAATCCCGGCTTATCCGAAGATCCATCATGTTTACAAATGAAATGATGACTAGGGCAGGTAAAATATGTCGAGTTCACAATGTCCTCCATGTTCCCACTCCAAACTGGTTACCAATTAACAATGAACACCCTGGGAGTGTTAAGAACCAGGCCTTGGGACTTCTCTGGAATCCTATCTCTAAATTGGAAGACCTATCTCTAAATTGGAACATGGTGTTGCCATCTATGAACCAAGTCGTATTTCCCATCCTCTAAGGGGGTGCTCTGTTCAAAAACGGAAGAGTTTCTTTCTGATTTCATTCACTCAGTTCCTGGCTTTGCTAAGTGTCATAAGTGACAACAAGGTTTTCTTTTGTACATTTCCATTTGATTCAATAAAATGAAAATACTTAGATTTTGTAGGATATAAACATAAAGAATTTATCGTTTGCAACAATACTGTTAGAAAATATTTTTTTTTTTTTCATTTTGCAATTGAATATGTTTTAGTATGAAAACTGAGAATAAAGCTTTTGGGAATATGAATGAAAAATTTATAAAATGTTGTAGAATGTAGAAAAGAGCAAATGGTTTTTATCAAATAAATTATTATTTAAAAAATAAATTTAAAGAAGCTAAGGCATATACGTTCTTGCACTTGAGTATTTTCATTTGATTTAAAAGAATTTTTTAAGTTTGAAAGGAAAAAACGTAAGGAATTTATCATCAATGAATTTAGGAAATAATTTTTTCCCTATAATTTTAAATACCGAAGAATTTGAAATTCCTACTTTTCGAATAAAACAGGGAATTTTTAAAAGAAGATCTTGTACACCTAATAAATAATTTTCATCATAAAAAACGTAGTCTAAAAATGAATGCAAAATATCATAAAGTATAAAAATTGATGTAAAAATGATGATATATATTTGATTGATATAAAAATGATGTTTCTGTTGGGGATCCCCCAAAAAGTATCGCATCTATTTAAATTATATTTGGTATGCAAGCAAATGTTCGCGCGTTATTTATGAAGTAATCGCATATTTTAATAAAAGTAAGTGTTAATAAATCTATTTTTCAACCATATATTGTAAATCTATATCATTAGAGAGAGAGAATTACTTTTCGATGAGGAATTGCAAATCTGTGTCTTATACATACACAAGAATGTTCAACTTACTTAACCATGTACTGTGAATCACAATTATTATATTTACTTTTCGACAATATATAATAAATTTGTATCATTAGAGATTATTTTTTTTAATTGTATAAAATCCTTTCATGTATTTTCTCATACATTTTTAATAATTTTTCTCAATCAATCGTTTCTGAATTACCATTTCAAAAATGTTTTGTTATATATTATTTTATCAATAATACAAAATATATGACTCTTATTATTTTAATAATTTTGCATTATTTTAGAGTACACTAAAAACATGTATTCTTGTAAATTGTTTCTTTTATTTCGTACCGCATTATATCCTAGGCACCCTGCATGCATACATAATTTGTATTTAGTAAATGTGATTGATTAATAATAATAATTAATAGTTATATATTCTTGTGATACCATAATGGCAGGCTAAAAAATATCAGACAAATTGAACGCAAGTAAGTATTGCAGGAGATTAATAAGTAATCGTTCTTTAAAGAAAGAGGGTAATTTATAATTTTATTATCTCAGCAAGCAGCATTCATGTTTCTGTCATTTACACTTGAAGACATTTGTTAAAGAAGAACTGGTAATCCATAATATTATCGCTCAGAAAAAGCACCTTAGCAGCATATATCATTCACATAAAGGCAAACATAAAACTCTTTATTGAGAGTATTTTTTACTCTCTTTAAATAACATTTTAAAATATCATAACAAACGGCACTTAGTGTCACATGGAAGTTATCTATAAGTAACGGTATTTTTTAAATGAAAAAGGATAATCGGTACTGTTATAGCTATATAAAAGCACTTATTAGCAAATAATATTTATCTACATACAAAGACAATAGTTTTATAAGGGATAGGGTAATTTACTTTCTTATTTTTAATTAAACGTCACTTAGTATGGCTTAGACTTAGTATCGTGTCATGTACAGGTAAAAATATGTGTTAAAGAAAAAAGGTAGTCGGTACTGTCATATAAAGCTTGAAAAAAAAACTCAATTGCATATATCATTTACCTATAATCGAAAAAATATTTTTTTTATAAGAGAGAGTGTAATTTATAGACTCTTATAGCTCATCAAATGCCACTAAATATCACATTATATACAGGTATAGGTATCTGTTAAAGGAGAAAAAGTAATTCGTATTGTAATAGCACAGAAAAAGCACTTATATTTGTATATATCAGTAATTCAAAGATATTTTTATAAGAGATTAAGTATCGTATATATGAGTAAATAGAACTTTGTACTATGTAAAAGTCATATACCGATAATGCCATCTCTAAATGAAGGAAGATTAATTATAACCATTAAGTTTCAGCAAACAACAAGCAGCAATGCAACTAATCATCTGAAAATGATGAGAAGGAGTACATACAGTTTAAAATTAATTCGTTTACCTTTATAAGCATATAAATCTAAAAAGGAAATTAAAACTATGAATTATAATGAAGTCAAATTAAAAAATCTCACCCTTAAACTACTATTTAGGAGTTGTATCAACATCAGTCTATGTACCAACACATAGAGATATACAAACTTAGGTAGCATTGGATATACTCCCCTATATACTCAGTTAATAATTTAACTTTCTAAACTTTCAAATATTTAATTTAAAGTAATTTTTTTACAACTTTCTGAAGATATTTCGGTGTTCATGTGGTCGGATGCCACGAGGTAAACATTGCATATTAAATCCATCTATAGTTGCAGTTATGAGTATTACGGTCACTTGTTGAGTACGGGGTCTACATGTCTTATGTAGGATCAACAGTTTGAAGTGAATTCCAAGCAGCGAAAGCATCCATGCCTGAGGTAGTTTCAACAGTCAATAGATTCTATTGACTGTTGAAATGAATAACAGAACACAAACACTGCAGATAACAGATAACCCAAGAAGAATTTTCTATATTTGTTCCGTTTAAACATATCTATGAATATAAATGGTTTCTTTAAAGTCATGTAAGAAATTCACAATGATAAGTAAAGACTTTTTGTGATGCCATTTTATATTATTATTTACGTAGCAAAATAGTAAAAACCTTACCATATTATCTTTGTTGAGGTGATCTAATCAGTTAAAATCAAAATATATATTTGAACAAAGATGAATTATATGACCAGTATCGAATTTTTCAAAGGCAAGCAGTGTCGAGATTGGTCCCTTTCTCGTTACAAAAATCAGCTTCAACATTAAGCTTTTGTGAAATGGGTGCTAGTTTTCAAATTTCATAATTTTTTCATATATATCAATGAAAACTGAGATTTTTAAATAGTGTTTCTTTCCATTTATTGATTTAAAGCAATCTAGAATAAAGCAGAATGCACTGTGTTATTTTTCCATGGGCATTTGCCATTGGCCATTGTGTTATTTGCCATTGATAATAAGCCTTGGGCTTTCCTGATGAAGAGGTCAGACGCTATTCCCAATTTTCCTAGAAGTGCAAGTGTGGGACTTTCTACAGGTCATGACTGTTTGCAGAGTATTTGTATCCATTTCAACTTTGAAGTTCTCTCTTTTGTGTAACTCAGATAAAATGTTTAGAGCTAATCATCTTGATTTGTGCCGTGCACTTGTATTTTTTATATGTGTTGTTCAGAGGTATTGATAAGCCAGAGAACCAATGATGTCATAGCCAATATTCTGGTAATTTGAAATAAATAAATATTAAGGAAACACCTTATTCTACCATCTATGTATGACAAGTCCTTCAGTTTTTAATTTATTTTTCAGTATTTTTACACTTTTTTATACAAGAAAACTTATTTAACCATGGTCTATAGCATAAAGTAATTTCAGAAGTGGGAACCAAACCCACAAACTGCTGAAGGAAGGGTAGAGTGTTAACGTTCCAATGTCAACTTGACAAGTTCTTCTAAAGGAATAATGAATAGCTGTTCCAAAAAGAATTAAATTCTAAAAGGAAATATTTCATTGAAGATTTTACGTTTATTGAGGTTTCCAAAAAATTATTTCTCTTTTATTTTACTGAATATTACAGTAGTTTAACAACTTTAAATTTGACAAAACTATTTCAAAATAGTGAAAAATTATTTAAAAAGAAGTCACATTTCTTTTAAAAGAAATTTCTCTTCCAAAATTATTTTGGCGAACTTTCATAAAAATTTATTGAAAAATGAATCGATTTTTCATAATCATTTTCCTGTTCAACAATATTAAATTAAAAGAAAAGAAGATACAACTGGAAACTCATTTTTTACTTAGCATAAGTGAAAGTCAATATTGTATTTTAGTGAAAATCATTTTAAGATGTGATTGATTACACCATTTAATAAATGAATAAAACGATAAAAATGTTTTCCAATAGTTTGGAAGTTTCTAACGATTTTTAACTGTATTACTACTAAAAATGATTTCCCAAGAGATGAAGTTGAGTTTCGATAAAAATATCAATAAAAGACATATTTATTTAAGTTATATAAACAGATACACATACATATACATAATATGTATGCATATATATATGCGTATTCATATATCCATATATATCCCCAAATACATGCATAGTTTTTTTCGGTTATTGGATAGGTTTATTTTTATAATGATGTTCAATGAAATGCAACATTAATTTTATGGAACATGAAAAATCAATTACTATTTTCAAGCTTTATAAATTAGATTTAGAATGATATTTTCATCTTTCTTTGATCTAAATGAAAAAAAATCGATTAATTATAAATATTTTCTCGAAAGGATTACAAAATATATAAGATAATTTCATTTCGAACAAAGAAAGCATTGCAGCATTATAACAGCTCCAGTAGCTTCCTGTAAGATCAGCAAAACGAGGCATGCCAGGGTAGCGAATTGGAATATGACCACATTTTCTTCACTGTGTTGCTGGAGTTTTGTCTATAAGAGACAAGCCACACCTATCAGTGATGTGAAAATCCTTTTCTCTGGAATGTGCGTGAATATGGAGAGAAAGATATTACCACAGGTGTTGTCCTCGTCACCTGACCATGGCACCAAATTACAAGACATTAGGTGACAAATATTCTAAACTCGTTAACCGCAGATATAGTGCTAGGCTCAACTGCAGAGTTATGTATGTATCTTTATGTGGAGAGTCATCATTGTCTTGTCTGGATAGTAGCGGGTTTGATACCTCACAGTATTCATGTTAAAATTTCTTATAGTCTGATATATCTCTGTTGTTTTAGTTCAAAAGATTAGAGAGGAGAATGCAATTTCTAATGACTACCGCATCACTTAACCATAGCTCAAAGTTTTAAAATGGTAGCTGATCTTAATGTGTTTTGTTTGCAAGAAAAAGAATCAAAAATACATTAAAAACAACAGATTTGGAAAATAATTTAAATACGTATTTATGAACAATTTTTATCAGCCTTATACTTTTATCAGCTGATGATTTGGGCCTCAAACTCCTTGCTTTGCTTAGGTCGATCTTTATACCACTTTTAGGTAAGCCTTCAATAGGACCTTGTGGTAACTAAGCTCCTATTGGTTCAGTTAGAGAGACTTCCAAAATAGCAATATTAATCGCCAAAATGTCATCAAGTCGCCAAAAATGTCACCAAATGTCGCAAATTTCTCTGAAGTTTTATAGGCTCAGTTGTTAGTTCTAGAAACCACGGTTTTCGTAGAAAACTTTGTTCAGACGATAATTCTCCAAAGCAAACGATCAATTATAAAAAGAAACACATAATTATTTAAACTAAAAAACGGAAATACAATATATCCGGAAACCGCTATGTTTTCAAAGGCTAAACGTTGTTTAGACGATAATTTCCCAAATCAAATGATCATTATACAAAGAAAGACACAATTAGTCAACCGAGAATACAGAAATATAATACACTTGCACAAATATTTACACTATTTACATATTTTGAAACAATACATCGAATAATATTACGTGGAAAATCCATTAAATATTTTGTACGAAAAATATTTGCATAAATTATAACTCAATACTGCCCACGACGGTCAACACCTAATAAGTATTTTAGGAGCAAAATCTTCTCCAATGGGTATTTGATGGGTGCGTGAGTCATATTCCCGCTGCCAAATGAAGCGCTGAAACAGTTAATTCCCAGAATCCTAACGTCTCCAGAGTATTCCGCGTCAACAATCGGTCACAGTACCATCCGAGCTCTCGCGAGTAATTGCAGTCGGCCCTCCCTTTTCTCGATATCCCGTCGCACTAATTAACTGCTTTACCCGGTACTCCCTATTCCGGTGAATTAGTATTTACAGGGATCAAGAAGCTGATAGGGTCTCCGAGCACAGGGATGGAGCCGGGTATAACGGCTCGAAGCTGCTAATCTAGGCGGTTGAGATATAGGAGGAGGTGGTAATGTCATTGAATTATAGAGGACATTTTGTTAAATGAGGAGAAGAAGACACACGCCCACGTATACACACTCATATGTATATGCGTGGGTGTGTGTGGTATACGTAAATTAGGAATATTATAGGAAATGCAAGATTAATCAATACACAAACATAATTTAATAAAATATAGATTTAAAAATCAAATCTACTCTAAAACGTCTGCTGAATTAAAATTACGCAAATATACAATCGAAAATAATCTTTAAACTTAAAACAAGCATTAAAGGGTGAACTTTTATTACTAATTTTTTTAATAGACAGAAACGAATTAAATGAAATAAAGAACTATCATTTTAATAAACAGAACGAAATGAAAAATAGAATAAGGCACCAACACACGCACAGACAGCTTCATCAGGGCGTGTTGGCACAACGCATGGCTTTTTTGCTATGACAATGCAGAATGTCTAAAATAAGCCAATACAATCTCCTTCCTTAAGAAGATAGAATAAAACCAACTTAGAAGGATTCCTGTCAATGACCTGAAGAACAAAGCCCGGGTGGTTCTTTTCAACTGGAAAATATCAAACAGCTTTCTTACGTTTCATGAGTGACCTTTCCATCAGGGACAGAAGATCTTCCTTAAATGTTATTGGTGTGAGACTAATAGGGTGATCCGATCCCATGTTTCAGTTTGCTGGGATTTTAAAAAGGACGAGGTCCTTCAGGATTCTCTATTGTTTTTAGACTTTTTGTATATTTTTGGATTTATGGAGATTGTCTAGATTGGCTAGACAATTTGGGATCAGTAGCAACAAAAAGCCATTTCTCCCCAAAACCAAATCAAATAGAAGATAATATAAAGATTCAGCATAGAAATATAGAGAAAATGCCACAAAGTTTGCCTAATTAACCTAAATAAAAAAAACATTTTCCAACCCTCAATTTCAAATTATGGAAACTTGCACATTGATACGCAAAATGGTCTTCGGCCATTGCAGAAAAGCCATAATTTCTACCAACATGTTCAGCATCTTCTGATGAAGCTGGATGCATTGGTACTGTATTCCATCTAACATTTCTTTCTGTCTCTTAAAGTATATCGATATTAGATGTTCTCCTTTCAATATTTGCTTTAACTCACAAAAATTTGTTTCGATAGCATTTATATGATTGTTATAAGTAGTTAAATTTCACAGTTTTAAGATTTTAAAAATGTTTGGACCAATTATACAAAGCACATTTGAAGAATCACCTAAAATGAAGAAATAAATAAAAAAGTATTTCAAACCCGACATCCTAAATACTTATACATGGCTGGGACACATATTTAAATATAATGAAAAACTTACAAAAAATCCATTTTCCAAATTTTGAGAAAAAAAAAACACCACAAGGTGTGACTCTCAACCAAATCATTGGATGCAGAAGAAAGGGATCTAAGAATAATTAAATAATGGAAGACCATTACATGGGATCAAGCTAGGGGAAGAATAACTGACGAGATAGCCCTTGTTTAACAAGTTGCAGTGGTAGCGAAGAAGAGTTAGAGAATCAAGATTTACTTATTTGTCAATCAATGATCGCTTTTGAACATGGTACTTGTTTAGATTCAGATCTACAAGTTTTTTACACTTTTTATATTGAAATTTATGAGCTCAAACCGTTATATTGAGCAATTGAAAAAGTATTGTTACACATCAAGGAAGTAAATACTTATATTAATATAACGATCAAAGAGCCATCAGAAAACTAAATTTCACATCTTCTTAAAAAATATTACAATATCTTTTAACAACAAGAAAATGCGTTTGAATGAATACTTTTCTGTTATTTGGTATAAAAGAATATATTTATTTAAGAAGGATAATATATATTCTTAATATATTGTATGTACATTATAAATGTTGCTAAAATAAATTGATTTACTAATTTTCTAAAATTTAATGTAGGAAAATGTATGATTTTTATTTAAAAAAATTCATCCGAACGTAAATAATAGGATAACTAGTCAGAAGAAATTAAAAAATCTGTACAGCAAATAAATTTAATATCCTAAATTACACGAAGCAATTTTCTAATAAAAAGGCTATTTTCAATAGTACCTTGCGAATATTACAGATAAATGAAAGTAAAAATTATTTACTTTTTATATATTTTCGACTTTTACTAATTTTAGAATTAAACTTTACATAGCTGATGATTTTATATACAAACACCAATATTCCCATTTCTTCCAGATAATTTTGGTAGTTAAGTGACTTTTGCACCTATTTATAAACTCCATGTTTAGGTATTGTAATTGCTTTTGTTTTAAAACTTTACTTTATTACTTACTTTAAAATTTACTTAATTTGTGAAAATGTAGGCTATTAAAAATGTTTTTATTCCACGTGGGTATATAAAGAAGCTCAAGGATTAAGTCGATTTCGTTTTAGTTTACATGTTATTGAACATTGAACTATTTACATTTGGTTTGGGGAACATTTTCTAATTTTTGCATTAAACTTGGTTTAGTTTATAAATGTGTTTATAATAGCAATTATTTCATTTTTCATAAATATAATAGTTACTTTTAAAAATAATAAGTACTTTTCTGTTTTGTTCATGTACTTTATGTATGTTTATTGACTATTAAACAAATAAATATATTAATTATTATATCTGGTTGTGAAAATAAACAAGGAAAAAGCGTTTAAGTTTTTAACTTTTGTAACCAAAAATGTACATAAACTTATAGTGCATCTTTCCAAAGAGGGGAACAATTATTTTATTACAAAACCCACGAAAGGTTTTTACTTTTAAAGAAGAAGATTCACGGTTAAATGACAGTTAACCTCAAAATCAAATGGATAAATTATTATATTACGTCGCAACACAATTCTACTAAATGTTATTTAAAATAACAATATGTACACTAAAATTCTTATATACAATTATTAATTCATTTCCAAAAAAAGGTCAACTATAAGGATTTATTAAGAATGTTAAAATCCACATTGTATCACTATAACTATATTGTATCACATTGTATCACTTGTAATATAAGTCTACTATTATTATTATAACATGAAATGTAAAACATAAAATGAATGCTGATTGTTAAAATAGTTGGATACCAAAAAACACCAAACATTTTATACATTATTAATCTTGGAAAGAATACTTTAAGACATTGACATCATATCATCAGTAGAACATTCTTAGAAAAAGATCCACCGCTCAATAATAATTAACCTCGAAACCAGGCGAGTAAAATATCATGTTTTCACAGATTCCGTTATCGTCTGCTAATGAGTCTTATTGTGGAAGGAAAGGGAGCGTAAAAGGGAAAAGGAGAAATAGGAGAAAACGAAAAAATAAGTTCCATGATGGAAGATACGAAACAAATATTGGACGCAAAGAAGCAGAAGCCTTTGGGACACTTGAAGGTCATATTTTTGTTATCTGTTATGACACTGTTACCCTTAGAAGACGGCCTTGGTTGCGTGGTGACTAGATAGATACCATCTTTCTGTTGATGACCTAATTTTAATTCACGGTACCCCCTCCGGAGTTGAATTTGTTCTCGGAAGAGGGGGTGGGGCAAGGCTTGAAGAAGACAGAAAACTTAATCACAAGTTATGTGTTTTACAAGAGCAAGAGCTTTCGAAATTAAAGTCAAAGTGCATGTTCAGAATTTGTTCTTTTAGGTAAAACGATACACTTGTCGAGTTTTCCTTAAAAATGAAAATGTATTTAGTGAAAAGAATTTTCATTATTCATTCATTTGTAAAAGATAAAGATTTGTCAAGATAAATTAAATTTTCTTAAAAACGATGATAAGTACGAAATATCTAATAAATAAAAAATTCATAGAATTGGAGTTGAAATAAATTTCATTAATAAATGATAGTTAAGATTATTAAATTTAACTAGTTTATTTTTATGTAATTCAGTTTATAATGGATGCAAATTTAATGAAACAAAAATTTTTCATTACATATTCATTTGCACTAAAAATACAGTTCTCCTGCCAAATAATAATACGTGACAAAAATTTTAATTAAAAAAATAATTAGACTGTTAAATTATATTAAAATGTTTATTCTCTTTGTGATTTCATAAAAAAACAGTATAATGAAATTTTAACGAGAAATAATTTTTTGATTATACATTTATATTTATTTTATCATAAACTTTACTAAAAATTATTTTCGATAAATATTTTTATACACTCATTATATTTAAAGATAATTAAATAATTTTAATGTATATTAGAAAAATGCGTGAGAAAATATCTAATAAGTCAAAAAATATTACCAATATAATAAATGTTATTTAAAAAAATATTTAGTATGTAATAATTTTATTAAAAAAAATTTTCCATAAAAAAATTAATTCTCTTTTTTTTTTTATAGATTTACTGAAGATTTATTAAGATTAGATTTTAATGAATTAAAACAAGATTTTAATCATGTTTATTTGCAAATAAATTAAAACTTACTTACAAAACAAAAATAGGAGACAACAATTTTAATGAATCAAAGAACTTAAAAACAAAATAAATTTTATTTTGTTAATTTAACTTAAAGAATATATTCGAAATTATATGCTCTTTAAGTTAAATTTATTATTATTACCTTTTAATGTTATTACCTTTTTAAAATGAATTTTATTTAAAAAGGTAATAAGATAAAAGGGTAATAATAATAAATTTAATTTAAAGAGTCTATAATTTCGAATATATTTCATTTTACAAGAGACTCAAAATATGTTTGTATTCACTGTATGATAGAAGGAATAGGATAAAAGTGAACTGAAGCAGGTGTAGTTGAAATGAGTTTTAATAAAAATTATTAAATATAATTAAAATATAATTTTAATTAGTTTGAACTGAATGTATTTTAGTTAACATATTTTTAATCATTAACTAACAATGAGTTTATTTTATATTCTAACTATTTTTATATGGCAGAAAATAATTATATTTCGTAATCATAAAATTTAATATTTTAAATTTACATTTTTAATAAAATTTTTAATTATTTCAGTAAAATAATTGTATTCTGATTCTAGTAAATAAACATATCTTTTGTAATTATATTTATGAAAGAGTATAAATATGTACTTATCATAGTTTTAGCCAAAAAGAAAAAGTGAATACAACTACATATTATTTCAAATATGCATCATATTCTTCAAAATGAACTGATTTCAAAACTCTGAAATTCAAGATTAGTGAAGCTTATTTCTGTATATTTTTATAGAATACTGGTGAATCTATTTCTCAAATCTGAATTAATTCACACATTTTTTTCAAATTCCTTTACTTCTGCAATTAAATTATTATCTCGGAAGGATGTACAGGTTTCCTTAATTTCATATAAAGGCATAAGATTTTCTTAGCAAACAAGGAATAATTTTAAAGAGAAAAACATAAAAGCAATAAAATGTCTTCAATACAAATCTAGCAATAATTATGATGAGAAATATAATATTGCAGTGCCTGATATCATGTAAGGCACATTTATCCGAATTTTTTCGAAATTATACATAAAATAATATAAAATTTTATTTGCAAAAAGTTATTGCAAATTATTAAAATTAATTTGGCAACAAATAAAAATAACAAAAGAAAAGGGGATGAACCTTATTTTGGCCAGATAATTAATGAGCAACGTTGGTTTCTTTGCAGAGAAGAATAACTGCAATAAAATGCTTAAATTAATAAAATGATTTTTTGTAAATTCTTCAAGAATTTCGACTCTAGAAGAATTAGACAAAGGAAAATATTAATTTACCTCCATTTTGTTTATAGGATATAAAAAACCATCAATCGATCAAACATCATATTCGATCGTAAAAATGTCTATTATTTTCAAAACTTGTATCGATGTTTAAATAAACATATTAAGGGTAACTGATATTGAAAACATTAATAAAAATATTAATTATTTTATATATAAAACCGAAAATCACATTTAATTCATTAGGTGGAAACAATTATCTATGTAAACATAAATTTTATACAAAAAAACTAACAATCAGTAAAAGAAATTATTATAATTAATGAAAAAAAATTTAATAATTAATCTCTATCTTTTTTTTAGTTTTATAATATTAAGCAGAATTCTCTATGAAGATTTGCAGCTAAAAATTTACAAAACGAACTTATTTGAAAAGTATACAAAAGATAAATTAATCTTGGTGAAATATATATAATTAATAAGAGTAATGACAAGAAATAATTTAATCTGAACGAAAAGTATCCATTTATATTTTAAAAAATTCACTAAAATTAATTACTAAATTAAATTAAAAGTTTCGCGAACTGTGTGATGTAACTTATTGAAATGAAACGGAAAATCAATTTTAAGTGAAATGTAAAATCGAAACATAGTTAAAACTTTATTTCAATGAATGAAATATTCATTACACAAAATCTCATTTACAAACTAATATTTAAACTCATATTGTTATCCAAATTTGTAAATGAGACACCAACTATAAACTGCTCTTTAATTTGAAAAGTTTTCCATTCAAGTGCTATTTACATCTGAAATATTCGAAACATATCTTTTACGCGAAATTAAATCTCTACTTCGCAAATATATTTTACATAATGGAAGCTGACACGCAAAATCCGGGGAACTGTTATCTCTAATGGCTGGACAGCTCGGAGTCTGAACTTAAGCTCGTTCCAATGGTTCCAAGTCAATTCTTATAATCCTTAGGCGCTTTCGCCCAGTTAGCCGTTTCAAGCACAATACCAGGGAGAAACTAGGTCTAATAGCTACTAAGACGTTCCGAACTTGGCGAACATCGTAATGGCGTTTGTGGCGAAGACCATTTTATCGCCAGTTAGCTAAGCTGCCCTGGAAATTGCTTATTGCTGCTAGCAGCGTTTGAAATAGGTTGTTTAGTAGATATGTTTCTGCAGAAACAATGCTTTCCCGTTGGAGAAAACATTCTACCTTTCAAAGAGAGTATGGAATATTTTAATTAGAAAAGTCTGAAAACATTTCGTGACTGTGTTGACCGTATTTGACAAACATGGCAGTAGTTCGTTACATAAATTATTCATAATCAAACTTTTGCTAATTGCTTAGAGAAGTGTAATTTGTTGTTCTTTACGATGAAAAGTTAGTAATTTTGCCGGAAAATTAAAAAATATCTTAGAAAATACATGAGGTTAAGATGTATTTATTAGATTTTTTCAGTAAATACAGCCATCAAAGTTTAGATTATATATTATTACAGAATTTTAAGTTTGTTACACTCTTTATAGTTGATCGTCAATTGTAAACTAGAAAAGAGTTGAAGTTTCTATTGCAATATTTTCAAACAAGTAACATTTTGCTGAATGTTTTACACTATACGCAAAACTTTTTACTCACAAAATTTTGTTGCACGTTTTCATAATATTACTTCCACGTTTGACAATTTATGAGTTCGATTCTGACTTCGAACGTTGGTCATTATAGTGATTCGCAATACACTTATAATGTTAAGTTCTTGTTGAACTATAACCATTCCATGAAAGAACTGACCATAGATTACAAGCCAAATAAGCCTCTAAATATTACAATTAGTACTAATATAGCACAAAAATCACCAATGTAATACTTGAGTATCGATTTTACAATAAATACTTGCAATTTAAATTTTTTTATTAATTTTATCAATTACAAAATATACCTTAGGATAATTCAAATGCCAGCAATAATATGTAAAAAAATATAATCTTTAAACAAAAACATCAGAAATATTTCAACAAACAAGATATTTTTACAGGCAACATTTTGTTACATATTTACAAAATATTCTGACATCATTTTATTGCAAACAAGGGCTGAAAAATAAACACAAGTCATGTAAATCATTTGGCGTGATTTCACAATGATTGATGAAAACTCGCCAAGCTTATGTATTCCTGGGTAATAAATGATTTTCATTTCAAAAATATGTTTAAATACATAAATATAGATATAAATACGAAATAAAATGAAAATATTAATAAAAAGAATTACATGTTAATGTAAATTTAAAAAAAAATCTAACAATCATTTAACTATTATCATGATTGTATTAATCAGAATTCTTAATAATATTCTAATTTGTAACCAAAATTGTACAAATATTCTAAGAATATGTAAAAGTTCAAAATTCAGAAGAATAATAACATACAAATAGAAAAAAACGATATAACCTGGAAGAAAGTATTCACGCCTGAAATTTTATTAAACTAGTTTTAAAATAAAAAAATTTTATTTAAAAAAATATATATATATATATATATATATATATATATATATATATATATATAT
This sequence comes from Latrodectus geometricus, assembly GCA_026290005.1. Lineage (NCBI taxonomy): Eukaryota > Metazoa > Arthropoda > Arachnida > Araneae > Theridiidae > Latrodectus > Latrodectus geometricus. Next base: position 407,855 of record JAPDSC010005291.1, read on the forward strand.
ATATATTATGAATTTTATTTACAAATATTTATAAAGATGCGGAAGTCTTAATAATGCGGAAAAGTTCTTATAATAATGCGGAAGTCTTTACATTTTAAATACATATAAAATGTATATTAATAAAAATATTTAAAATAATAACAATCATAGCAAAGAAAATGTATTCGATTTTTTTTTCATTTTTTATTTACACCAGAAATAAATTAATGAAACAAAAACAAAAGAAATACAATTTTAATAAGGAAAGCTTTCAAACAGTAACGATTTCAGTTTTCTTTTTTTTTTAATATAAAGTAATTAAACCATGAAAAAATTCATTTTGTTTGGAGAAAAAATTTCCTTTAATGCAAAAGTGCTTGCTATTTACACTAGAACACGAATATCGATTAATTTCATCTTAAATCTTCGAATCGATACTCTGGTTGATGGAGGCAAAAATTAATTGGTTTCTAACTTTCATTTTTTTATATATAAAAAAAATTCCGGAAAAAAATTTCTTTTGCACGAAACTCTCAATTCCGAGACCCTTTTATGAAAATTACTATTTATTAAGCTGTTACTCTCTCTCCCCCCCCCCTCCATTCAGATATAATGTTATTAATTAAGTTATTGGGGATGACCCGTTCTCAGTCGCAACCTATTAATAGCAAATGAACGATTTGTCATCTTTACTTTCGATCAAAAGGCATTGTTGAAAGTATAACTTCCAGTGGCATTATGATAATTAAATGATTGAACTGTCTTTTCAACTGATGAATAAAAATGGAACGGATTTCAAGATTATTAACTAATTACTTTCTGAAAATTTGTTTTAAGAAACTGTCATATTTTTGATATTTTGAATATAGTATTTTTATGAAATGATTAGTTTGGTATTTTAAAATAAAGATTCATTTGTCACTGGAAGAAATTACTCAGGTTATTGTCATTGCTACTGATTTTTTTTTCTCACTGCGGGCACTGAATGACTAACTCTGAAGCACACACTCTACAAAATCTTGTGAAAAGCGGTGCTACAAAAAAACACTTCTGTTCTTCAATACTGACTTAGCACCAAATCCAAATTCATCTTTTAAGAGCGTAGATTTACCATGATAAGCTAATCAAAAAAGATAAGGACAACTAACCAAATTATGAGATGGAAACTTGGCCTGCTATCCTCTTGCCAGTAAAGGAACATTAAAATACTTATTAAGTTTATAACCCCTCAAGACTTGATGGTATGAGATGGGAAAAATTACTAAACACACTATTTTCCGAACACGAACATGGATTCTTTCCTTTTCAGGCAACCGTGTTCCACAATCAAATAAATCAGAAGGAATATTTATTTCATTTACAAAGAATTGTGGACTGGCAGCATTATAGTTAGTAAGTCCCAAAGCCTATAGTGACTAAGGTAACTTCTTCCAATTGAGGAGGACCTGGTTCGAAAATAGACTGAAGAAAAATTCATTGAGCTGTGGTTGCCAAGTTCGTTAGGGTGTTCGCTCTTGTTATTGGAAAGTAGTGAATTCGATTTCTGACCCGAAATTCCAACTTATTCACTAATGGCGACTAAGGCGCGTTAAAAATGTCGTCGTGGCATTATTCGCTATGTGAAATGATACCTCTGGAAATAATAGACAATATCAGGCTGTCATCTGATTGGTCCCTGCTTCTAAATTACGAAGACGCGTTTTCAGGGATAAGATGGCACACCCTGGAAGTGCCCCACAATACAAGGTGTTATCACTTCCGTCCTTTGTAATACTGAAAGATGGAAAATCTTAGAAACCGGGCATTGCCTATCGATGTGGTTGAAGTTTCACTGTACAAAGTGTAAGCTAATAACTTTATCTAAAGTCATCAATTCCTCTGCACCTTCCTATATTGTTTAATAATATCTCAAACATTTGTTTTTAAACCTAGTAACCATTAATAGATTATTGTGTAATTCTAGGCTAAAGAGGATAAGCACACTATAAGACTAATAAGATTTATGGTGGCCTTATCAACTATCTAAGATCCTTTATCCGAGAGAATTATCCTAAGAACATTTTGAACAACATCGAAATAAATTTATGCCAATCGACAGGGACATAAATTTCTTTCGACAATTTAAGAGATTTAAGTATATATTATAAACTAAATAGAAAACAGCAACCAAAAACTGTGTATTGTTTTACTTATTATATCTCAATACTGAGTCCTTAGTATTCTTACTTACAAAATAGAATTACAATTATAAGAGTTTTAGTTGAGCTTTTATGAAAGTTTAATCAAAATAAATGGTACTTTTTATAAATGCAGATGCATCTCAGTTTGCTTTGGAATACATATTAAGTTAAATAAGAAGATAATACTTCGAAATATTTCAATATGTAGTTAAAAAAAAAATCAAGTCGTCCCCTGAATTTGTCTTCTTTCCCAGCTAATCTAATAAAAACTGAATGTAGTTAGTTTTCTGTATTCAACTCATCACTGGGATATTAATGTTATTATTGGTTGTTGTTACTAATCCTTCATGGTCTAGCAACAGCTATATCTGGTCTATGTATTCCAGCACAGTCAATCACTGGAATTGGAGAATGGTATTAGGTTCTCTAAAGTTAGACTTCAGGACATGGTCCGAAGAACCTGGTTTAAGATGACTCTTGGAAAAACTTAGAAGCTAGTGATATAAAAACTTATGGAGAATGGAGGGAGCATTTAGTCCAAGAGACTGGAGCATCCTCCGGGAGAAGACTGATTTGGCTCTTTTGCCTGTGATCTTAGCTGATAGTGGAATGGTCTCCACGCCTTGATGACTTTACCAGGAATATCCGACATATCTCGCCCATTTTGTCGACCTCTCCGCCATATTGAAGCGTCACACAGGAAGACTTGGAGGAGATTATTATTGGCTTGAAAGCTAAGGGTTATGATTCAATTATTCCTCGTGTACAAGAATAATAGTAGATAGACGTAACAAACCAAACCATGTTTCAATCTCTGCGTGTTATGTCACGACAGCTGAAATATTTTATGCTTTCATTTCAATTCATTATTTCATGGGTTTGATGCAATCCAATTGAAATGGGAAATAGTTTAATATCCCTTTTAAAATGTACGCCTCTATAGAATTAACTGCAACGTACAATAAATAGTAATTGAACTACAAACACACCACAATGAAGATATTTGTGTTTAGAGTGCATAAGCTTTATGAGCATAATTATCTTTTTGTGTAATGAAATATAATCTTGTGCTTCCGAAAAACTGGACGAAAGATTTCAATAATTTGTTGTTGCTGCCTTATAAAAATACACTTTTATAATATTTTGAAACTATCAACGAGCTACAATTACAAATTATCAATTGCAAGTCACAACAATCGAAATTAACTTCAAGCTTCAAGAGCAATATGCTGGAAATACAAAAGAAATTAACAATAGATATGAATATTATTCATGCACTAAATCGGTTTATTAACATCAAACAATTTACATTAATTTACGAATTTTGTCGCTAAGTAACGAGGGATTTTAGGATGTACAAACACGTGTTGCATCTCTAAATTCACTAATGACATTAATTTCTTAAAATCGTCTTAACACGCCATTTAATTTGTCAAGATTATGTGCTGAGGATTTTCATCCTATAGGTTTACTTTAATTGACTGGGAATCTTTGGTGATTAACTCCATTCATCGGGAATCTTGAATTTCGCCAAATATTCTTTGCGCGGCATATTCTGTAGACTAGGAGAAATTACAAAAGCAGTTTAATGGAAAGTTTAAAAGGCTATTTAATTACTAAAGTGGTATACTTATATGTATTCAGCGTTTAAGATGATATAGTGAGGAATATTAAGTTACTATAAATGATTATAATGAAGTATGGAAATTTTATATACAGAAAAGTAGAATTAATTTCTCTTATAAACTAGATTAAGGAATTACATGAAAGGATTTTCAACAAATTTGAGATTAGATTACTCACGCGTTGTTAAAGCAATGTTTAAATTTTAAAATGTTTATTTGGTTGAGGTAGCATAAGTTATTAAAGACGGTGTGATGGCTTAACCACGCAGGCTTAACTTTCATTTATTTTTATCTTTTCAAATCATATTCTAGTGCGTTCGTCGTACCATAGTAATAAGGAAAGATTCTTTAGAAATAGAGGTCTTGGGTATGGTCCCAGTCATTTGTGAATATCGGGTTTGGTTAGTCAAGTCTTGCACATGAGGGCTAATTAGATTCGGGCATATAATTTTAAGTGAATTCCGATCCACACTATCAACATCCAAGCCTGAAATGGGATTCGAACCCATGAACTGTTGAACTGAATGCCAGAGTGTTAACCGTTCGTCAGTCAGCTCAAATAGTGAATAGCGGGAGAAGGACATGAGATTTCTTCTTTATTCATTCATATTTGTTGGTGAAGGTCCTTGGGAGTTTTTTTTTTTTTGGGTTTTTTTCCCTTGTGACAGTCGAATCACTTTTATTCACAATTCATGATAACATTCATAATGAATATTAAATATTTGATAATTGCTATAGACAAAATAGATAGCCTTCTTAATTGTATTCTTTTTAATTGCAACTAAATTCTTTGGGCCTCTCATAGTTTCACACAAAACCACGTTAATTGAAGTTAATGACTTCGGATTTTATCCTATGCCCTATTGAAGGACATAGGAAGGGCATGTTTCATTTCTGCTTTTTGTATGAGCGTCTATCGGGGTGGGGGTTTGAGAGTATTCCGAGTTTCCTCCCTAGCTATAATAAGAATACGATGGCCACAGGCCACATACGGTGTATATTTAAGTGACTACGAGATATGGAAATCATTTTCTTATGGCCAGTGCTTTCACATTCAGTATAATCACTGGCCCATACTACAAAGTTTTCCAGAACAGAAGTTCATAAATAACAAAAGCCAATTTTTATTCACGTTTCCGAGCTATACGATTCATTAACAAACTGACCAAAGACACTGGCTTTTTAACTTTATTTAAAAGCTAGATACGTACATTGCCAAAAATTTATGATTATTTTAAATGACAAAGAAGAAAAATGAAGTCATTATTTTTGCATACAGAATAAAATGATTCTTGCTTAAAATTAAGTTTATCCATTAAAACTGTATCGTACGTTTTTGTGAATTTAAATATTACCTAAATTCTCTTATGAGTATTGCTACGTAAAAAAAAGTTATCAAATTATCTAAATTTGCAAAAAAATAGTTAAAAGTTTCCTGCAAGCATACATATTATTATAAAATGCTACTTACGATAAGAAAATATTTTAGTAATTATTATTAAATTTTTTTATGAAAAACTATGCTTACATAGTTTTTTTGGATACAGAATATTTTAATTAAAGTACACATTTTTAATTCTAAAGAAGTTATTCTTAAGAAGTTATTTGCTTTATAAATCTTGAAATAATTACCATCAATGTTTCTTTGATGGCAAAGCATATCACGTAAAAAACATTTGGTATGAAACAAGTTTATTATTTCGTATTTGATAACAGTTGTATATACGAATTTATATATTTGCTACAATAAAACTAAAATTATTTGAAAAACTAAGCTGTCAGAAAAAACCAATTACTGATGTTATTACATATAACGTTTTTCAATAAATTTCAATTGAATTACATTTAATTTCTATCTAAAAAAGTAAAATAGGTAAAACTCTAGAAAATATAAAGACCTGAGGATATAAAATAGCTTAGAATTGCTGTTTAGTATTATAGAATTTAAAACAGAAAGGCCGAGTACAACTTCACAGTCTTTACATCAGATTCATATTTCTTTTAGATCCTGTGTTTCCACTATTAAACCAGATTTTACTAATTAAACTGTGAAAACAAGGGATACGCTCCTCAATAAAGCAAGATAAACCCATGCCCATTAAAATCTTCGTGTAAGCACAGTTTGCTATTCTTAAATTGCCATTGGAAATAACGGAATGCTCAATCAGAGGGTTAAGGATATCATTTGTAAGCGATTAAAAAGCGTAAAAAATAGCGATTACTCAAAAAATTGAAACATTCCTCATTATAATAGAAGCAAGAATTATGGAAATATTTTCTTAATTGTTTGATCATTCATTACTGAAGAAAGATAGCAATTAGAAATTGTAGGATTTTTTTTATTTGTTCTCCAGGTAGTCTTGATGTCGATCTACAGCGTAAATCTTAATTGATCAACATCATTCAAATGCTGCTACAACAAATATTTGCACCATTAATCATCAAAATACCTTATGTCCAAACCTATGGACATAAGACAGTTGGATGATTGATTGATCGGTGTAGGAAATTCAGGAAAGGAATTAGTTCCCTACTGGATTTCGAAAATTAGCTCTCTGTTCGGCTTTGGTGAACACTAAAATAGCTTTTCTTAAAACGCTCACTTATTTTCACCTTTAAGAACTAAGATCCAGAAGAAGATTCAGAACAAATCTATTTGTGAATTTACTAAATATAAATGTATTCCAAAACTATTGACTTGATTAACAGTGAGTTTTTAAGTGAATTATGCGACAAGATACTTTTATCGTCTTATTCTTTAATAATGACAAGTCAATTTTATAACAAGATGGAATTCTTTTTATTTACAATAAAAGTAAATTTTACTAAAACTTACTTTTACTTAAAAGAAATAAATGTGAGATTCAAATCTAATGATTTGGTAGAGAGTCGGCCTTGAAATTTACAAAGTATTCTAAAATTTTATTCATTAGATTATCAATGTTTATTTGAGTTTTTGGCATCTTCCTTAAGAAATAAAGATTCAATTTTATAACATTACGATAAAATGGTGTTTCCTTAACACTAGTTTTTTATTCGATATCTTACATGATTAATTATCTACACTTTTGTTTTTAGATATTTATGTGTTTACTTAAATTCCTAATTGAATAAAGATTAGAATTATTTCGAAACAGAGAATACCACAAGCAACTTGAACTCGAAGAATTTAAAAATTTCAACTGAGGATTTTGATTACTTAGATTATAATATCAAAGTTTAAATATACACATGCCGATAAATTAAGGATAATCCAAAAGCACACGGAAATTGAACGCGAAAAGAAGAATGTCGTCTGTTGAAATATCTATTACTTGGTCAAGCATTATATGCAAATTACGCCAAGGTACTTGATGACGCTGAGCATAAGCCGCAATGAACAGAGATTAAGAGAAGGTTGGTTGGTTTAGTTTTATGGCGCAAGATTCAAGAAAGGACATGCTGCGCCAAGAGATTAAGAGAAGGATATACAAGGACTCCTGCGAAAGCAGGAAGCATGTTCATAATGCGTTTAGTGGCATGACCACATAGGTGTGATACAGAGAACGCATGTGAATGTGCTTTGCTTGGTAGAATTATCACCTACAAATGCAGGTGTAATAGTCAATATGCTCGCAGGCTTGTCACATGTATTCCTTCACGCCAATACACTATCTCTAGTGATTAGCTGAGACAGTGTGTGAATAGAGTAGAGAATATGCTATGTAAACACCGTCATAGTGGGCTTTTGTTATGTTTTCCGACATGCTGAGATTTAGCTTGCAGTCCTATTTACGTCAGACAATCGTATGGAGAACGCAAGTATCCAGTACCACCAACACAACATCAATGGACGCCAACGTTACCAAGTGCTAGTTTGGGGAAGCATTATAGCGGGCTCTAGAACGGATCTGCATATTCAAATCTGAACCATGACAGGCCAAATTTATCAAGTCATAGTTCTGAAACAACATGTCAGTTTATTTAGGTGAGCCATATATGTTGAATTTGGATTTATGCATGACAACCACCCGTACATACTGTTCGAACATCGTCAACGACTGTCTTCAATAGGAAGATATCATTTATATGGAATAAACAGCATTCTCATTGGATTGGATTCTGATAGAGCATGTGTGGGATATGCTTGACCGAGGAATCACTGCCCATCAACCATCTCTTACATCAGTACTGGATCTTCAGAAAGGATTGCTTGCTGAATAGAATCCTCTACAGCAAGTGCAGGGAGCTATAATCGTGGTTTGTATGTCTGGTATCATACATACGCCATCTCTTTTGTTCTTTCTCATTTGTTTAATACATAAGTTTAATGAATAAATCACGTTTGTTTCATTTCTGCATCTTTAGTTACCAGCTCCGACATTATTCTTAATTTATGGACATGTATGCATCAATGGGTTTTCCTTTTTTATAACTCTAACGACGAAATAATAGCAGTTTTCGCTATTATTTCGTCATTAGTTTTAAACACAAGAAGACAAAAAATGTTTATATACTCCAGTTTTATACTATCAAACAGACAGACCCTATAAGTGGTTAAAATATTTGATAAAGGAAACTAACTAGTACACTTACAAAGTTTTTAAATTTCTAACTTCTCAACTGTAAATTAATTTTTCTTTAAGTTCCTTAATGTTAAAACAAATAATAATCCCAGTTATTAGACATAAAATAATATGACGTTATAAGCGTCTAACATAAACTCATGTATAAAGATCATAAATTATTTCTAACAAAACGTTTTTTTCTCCTGCAACTGCTCTTGCAATATCTGCTATAAGTCTTTTGAGAGCTCAGTAACATGAATGCGGTAAAGTTGTCTGTGTTAAAAATCAAAAAAATTAAAGTGCAAGTTATCAAACGAAGCAAGTCCTCTTACCCAACAGACAGCCGTAATGCGGGTAGCTGAACTTTTGTTTCGGAATTTATTGTATATTGAGCTCAGTGCTTTTTGCATATTTTAAAAGTTTTTGTTTGAACTTTGTTTTATTATGAACGTTTTAATAAATAATTTTTAGAGCAAGAGCTGTGTGTTTCTCATTGATTAATTCCAACTATGATTACAACGTTAAATTAGAACTGTTGCTTGTATTTCTCTAAGCACACAATTAAGCTTTTCCCAATATTATTGCTGCTATTATATTTGACAAATAAAAATATATGCTGGAAATATTAAAGCGCACCTTTCAAAGTTACCAACAGGTGCAGATGTGGAAAATTATTGGAACATTTATAAATATTTTCATTTAAAGTAAACAGAAATTTTTTGAGCTTTGTTAATCAAAAAAACCAAGTATCAATACTTCCCTTTTCTGAAACATTTTAATACAAAATCAATATATATAAAAATAAAACATTTAAGAGAATTGTCTAAGCAATCCAAAACTACAATTTTAAAGTTTAAATTGATATGTTAATATGTTTAATTTCTTAGTGTTGTGATTAAAACATTGAAAAAAATGTTCGAATAATCCTGAATAGATAGTGAATTTAAAAGTCCGGTCAAATTCAAATATTATATATTTAAACTAAATAAAAATCAATATTTAAAACCATACTATTGTATCCAATTATGTTTCACAAAATTTAAACTTTCATTCAAATTAATTAATGAGATAAGCAAACTCTCCATTCAGAGCTTAATTAAGTAGCAAATTTAATTTTTTATACACGTTTACAGTTATTAAATAAATTTTTATTTTGAACCATTTTAAAATCAAACAATGCTGGCCACCCGAATTGCAACACCAAGAAAGACAAGAGATATCACAACAAAATTTATTTTGTAAATAACATGTTTACCAAGAATCAAATGACTCAATTTATAGACTTCTGGGAAGTGTGGATCCCATGTATATCAGTAGTCAGGGTAACCGCCATTATTGGAGATCACCGCTGCCTCGCGCCTCTGCATTGATTCAAAGAGACTTTGGATGTGCTCTTGGGGTACAGCAAACCATGCAGCTTCCACACATTCTCAAAGTTTCACTGGTGTGGCAACTGGATATATAATCTGTGTCAAACGTTGAGCAACCATGGATCACATGTTTTCTATCAGAGAAAGATCAGGAGAGCGAGCCGGCCAGGGAAGCAATTCATTTGCATATCTCACATCCATTAAGGCATGTTGTAATTTCATGTTGTTTGCATGCTTCCTCCATGGTTTTGTATTTATGTAAAACACTAGAGAGTATTTCTAATCAGCAGTGTATTTATAATCAATTCACATTATATTTAAATGTTTTTATCCTCAGAGTTTTAAATTGAATCTTACTTTTCTCACTATTGTATTATGTTTCTCAATATTGGCCTCAATATTAGATATTAATAGATGCCTCGTACGGAAAACCACTGATAATAATGAAGAATACAAACTACAGAAGCAAGTGTTATTTTTAAAATGTGGAGGTGATATCTGCGTAATTAGCACTGTGGTTCATAGCTCTTCAGTTCATGCGTTCAATATTCACCTGAGATACTGAGCCGCCTGCCAAATGCTTAATATTCTAGCTATTGGATCAATAGTTAGTGGCTTCGAATATCGCCTCAATGTTTACTGTTAATAAAGTTTCGGAATCCGCATTAAACTGTAGATCTAGATCTAGTTGACTCTCGCTGTAAAAAATGACTAGAACGACTAGCAAACATAAGATCCAAGGTTCAATTCCAGCTAATATTGAATAACAACAGATAAATATTGCGTTTCTTTCTTCTACATCAACGTCTGTTGGGGAGGTACTTGGGGGTTTTCTAAGTTCCTTACTTGAGACACGCGAATACTGTATCCACGATCTATAACAAATCCTCTAGGAAAGCAATTTACGTGATGAATATTAAAATGTTTCCCAACACCCCTCCATCTTTTAGCCTGGCAAACAAATCGATACAACCCTCCTAGGGGTTGATAGAAATAGTTTTTATAATACCTTTTAAATTATTAGTGCAAGTTGAATTAATTCTCATGTGAAAAAAGCTGTAACAGACGAACAAAAAAACCTTATAAATGTAATTTTAACAGATTAATAGATTATAATGCTTAAAAATTCAATAATAAATATCTTAAATCGCTCCTGATATTTGCGAACTTACTTTTCACCATTTTTATTATCCATTATCATTATTTTTTTGTCTTCAACCATTGTAAACATAATTGGCGTCATTACTTAGAGTGCTCTGGCGATGACAGAGACAAAATGGAATTTGTAAAAGAAAATGGCACCTCACAATTACCTCTCAAGATTTACGTGAGTAGAATTATCTTTAAAAATCCAGAAAACTTACGATCGATAATTTCATAGATAAGCAACATAATGGAGATAATTATCAAGATAAAAATTAAACAGGGTCGAGAAAAACAGAGTCGCTTCCCCATTCCCGAAAATTGCTTAAACCGACACATGCTAGCATTGGAATTATTACTTACATCCAGGAATTAAAATAATTAAGTTAAAGTAAAATCTTAGAATATTTTATGAGTAATGTAAATTTTTTAAGCATTTTACGACTTTCCAATAAAAATAAGCGTCATTTATTTCTTCGAAAGAAATTTAGTCATATAATTTGCTCGCTTGAAGAAAATTTTGGTAGAACTAACTACTAATTTAAATATGCTAAATAGTGGCTCTCCGAGGAGAGTGGAAAAACTACCTAAACTTTGCACATACTTTTTCAAAGAATAGTTTTCTAAATAATATGGAAACGATATTGACACAAAGTTAATAAAAGTTTTATTTACTACTTAAAAATCATTTTCTTCATTGTAAGATAGTTTTGATTTTTATAAAACTTTTGAGACCATTTGAACAGTCAAATAACCATATATAAACTGTCTTAAGACCTTTAAGAGTCTAGTACCTTCACGGAAGATTTTTCATGCACAGTGAATCGCATTCATGAATTCAACGATGGCACACCCAGTGTGTGCCACACCATATAAGTTACCATCACTTCCGCCTTTTGTAGTGTTGAGTAAATCCTATAGGAGCCGAGCGTCGGAAATAAAAAGAAAAGTTTTAAAATATAGAGGTTAACACTGATGAAAAAATTATTCCAATTTTTGAAATTTGTCTAGCCAATCTTATTTATTCCTTGGCTCTATGAATAATGTGATCATAGAATATGTAGTTCAAAACAACTCATCATTTCTTAAAGAGACTCAGAAAGGAAACTTATTTTAGAGCATAAAATCACCAAACTATCGTTGCCAATCTCAAACTGTAGGCGTCAAAATGGAAGAAAAAAATAATTAGAAAATTATTATAATGATTCTTTAAAACTTTCAACTCCACTCAAAACACAATTTTTTATAAAAAAAATATATATATAAATTTCACATCTTTGAACTTTTAAACGTGACATTGGAAAATCAGTGATGTGGCTATTCATAACTTTAATGAAAAAATTATAACTTAGAAGAGAGGCTTCCCTAATGGATAATTTGACAGACACGATAGAAGAATAGGTTGTTCTTTTGCCAAATACTGACAAATTGCGTGTTTGCTTTAGGGCTCAACTCTACCAGAGATTGAAAGCATCCTTAATGGTCTCTTTCAGAGAAACGCCCACGAAGGACTCAAAAAGAAACCAATCCTGAATGGCTGCTGCAGTGGACGAAACTGATATAAGAGGATATATTTGTCACCAACTTCTTGCAATGCGGGCTAACAGTTGACGCGATGTAGATAAAAATACGTTATATATAATATAATTATCTGAAAGTTCAATACAAAAACCAAACTAAAAGAAATTAAAAAAAAAGAAAAGCCCCAACTCTGGTCAGGCTTCTAGATGGTGTAAGAGCATTTCGAAATATATAATAAATAGGAAAGATAATGCATACAATGTTTTAGAAATTAAAAAGAAAAGGCAGCCTTTCTCATCAAGTCCCTAAAAGTGCATCAAATCGCAAAGTAAATGATTAGTGAAATCAATATCATGAGTTTGAGATTTTACCCTCTCTAAAAATAATTAATAAAATAAAAATAATTTATATAAAGGATTTAATTTTAATATTAAAATTTAACATATTAAAAAAAATGTTTCACAACATTCATATTAAAACCTAACATACAGTTTCATCTGTAACGTTTATAACAAATTAAAGGGGATACGTGAAGAATCAAGACACATTTCACTTCAATGAATTAGTAATTCCCGTATACTATTGTGTATATTTATTTAATATATATTATTTAAAATAGTTTTTAATTTTTTCTGCCTTGCTTTGTGAAATTCAGTAACATTTATTTGGCCAAATTTTTAACATAAGAGGCAAATTCAATGGAAATTTCATTAAATATAATTCGTAAACATTGTTATATTTGTCAATAATTTAAGAAGATTTCTGGCAACCTATGCTGGTTACTTTTCCTATATAACTTCTTTTAGATTTTTCGACTGTTGTAAAATACTTAATGTTAAATCTAAGTAGTGCCTTGTTCATATTACTCTAGAATTCCATACATGCAGTAATAATTTCATGAAAAGGATTATGCCTTATATAATCTGAAATAAATATAAATGAAAGTCAGTGTTATTTAGAAATAATAAAAAGAAACTTATTTAGTAAGTAATTTATCAGACGAAAAAAAAATCATTTATCACCACGCATTAAATAGTCTATCAGTCGAAAGAAGTATCATTTGTCATCACGTAGGAAAAAGTCTATCAAACGAAGCAAAAATAATTTTTCTTCACAATGAACAGTCTATCAGCTAAAGGAAGTATCATTTGACCTATAACAGTCTATCAGCCTAATGAAGCATTGTCGTCACGTAGTAAACTGTCTATCAGCCTAATGAAGCATTGTCGTCACGTAGTAAATTCTGTCTACGTGTATCAACAATATATCAACCGAAGATAGTATCATTTGTCATCACGTAATGAACAGTCTATTAGCCGAAGAAAGTATCATTTTGTCCTCAAGTGGTAAAAATTATAGCAGCCAACGGAAGTATCATTTGTTATCACGTATTGAACTGTCTATTAGCTGAAGGAAACATCTTTTGTTATCATGCAGTAAACAGTCTATCAGTCGTAAGTTGTTATAAACCATTTTAGTATCCACAGTATATTATTACGTTATAAATAGACATTTCAAGGTTAATTCCCCGTATTTTCATACCACAAGGAAGGAAATCTGAGAAATTTCTAATCACTCCACATGCCATGCATGCCGAAAAAAAATTAAAGATCGTTTATCATTTTTTAATAAATAGTGGAATTGAACATGGACCTTTCTCTTCTAAGTGCGCTGCTCTACCAAAGATATATGATATATACTGTTATGCGTAATTCAGTAACATTTAGGAAAGCTCTAATTTAAAAATGTACACTCCTCCCTATACACAAAAAGTATCAAATAAGATAATTCTGGAACACTTCCCATTTTTTTAGAGTGTCTTTCATGTTTATTAAGTTAGGAATCTTAAAAACCAAAGGTTTCTATAATAATTTATATGCAGTATTTTCTACTATTATATAATTAATAATTGTATATTGTTTTACACGATAAAAATGTATAATACATTTAGATATTTTAAACTTATGCATATCATTTAAATAAGAGTCAAAAGAAATATCAAAGAAAAAATGTACGTCAAAATGCATTCACTGTATAGTAATTAATTAAAAAATGCAATATAGTCCTATTTCTTTCGTTTCAATCATTTTAAGGTGTTTTAAGACTTGTTATTATATCATTAATCATTTCACGACTTGTTATTATATAGCCCAGTATATAATTGTGAAATTTTGTGCATTAAATGAAACACCGCATAAATCCTACAGTTCGTCTATTTTGCTGTTCTAAATTAATTACATCTCCATGTTCTAAACTGTTACATCTCCATAAGTTTCAATGAAAACTTTTTCCAATGTATAATAATTTAAGTTTAAATTATTCAAAAATAGTGAAATATTTTCTTATGTTTTTCTTTTCAATACATGCTACAAAACACATATTTGAGATATATCTTGCAAATATTTACAATACTTAATATAAAATTAAAAAATTGTCTTACATACATTTCACGCACATTGACAAGTGTCCAATAAGATAATTTAAGCATATAATCAAAGTTAAAATTTTGTATGGCTCAATTTTGTGACCATCTATTCCGAATAACTCAGTTATAATCTTATACCATAGTAAATAATATTCTCACAAGACTTGGAAAAGGGGAAGAATTGAGCTTAGCAACTTTATAGTCTATTAATACCTTTGTTAGTTCTCAAATTTAGAGGAATGCCAGATTTGGCACATAATCTCCCATTTGATGGTGTTTGAAAAGAAACTGGCGATATTTGGAAAACATATTCCTAAAGATTATACAGCACATATATAAGAATTTTTCTATTATTCCCGAAAGCTAGGAACAGTTTATAAATATCTTCCTATCTCCATAGGAAATTTAGATCAGACCAAAAATAGATCAAAGCTATGATAAAGCTTTACTGTAAAACTGTGCATACATTTTAGCCTGATGATTGATAGTAGTTGAATGTTTTAGTGCATTTGCCCTATTTTCAAAATATCTATAAAAGTTTTTTGAAGTTTCTTCATTTATTTCTTTGTTATGATTTAGTAAGTCCAATTAGATTATTACCAAAAATATCGTCAAGGATATTGATACATGATAAGATATAGCAATACACATAATGTGTATTGATACATCCTACCATTGTAAGACCATGTAATACCTTTTCGGCGTCATTAAAATTTCATTTGTTTTGTTTTCTTAATTTAAAATTTCAGTTCTCCAGTGGAGGGGTCGATAGGTGCATTAAACCAGTAAAACAAAATATTTATAAGATATTTTGTTCTTGAACACCAGTAATGGTGAAATAATGTTTAATTCCATTTAGTAATGGAGTTAAATATTATTCCAAGATTTTAAGACAATTGCAAGATTTCAGGCATTGAAAACATTTCGATATTTCTTTACTAAAATATACTTAACACATAATGCATTCATATTTGCAAAAGGTATTGACACAAAGGAAATTTGTAGCATTTTATTTGCATCATGTTTTTCGCTACAAACTTATTTAGTTTTATTCTTTGATAATCAAATCTCTATCAATTAAACTTAGTTTCTGTTTTCTTTCTTGTAATTTGCAATCAATTCAAGTTTTATTACCTCCAGTAACTATCAATAAATTATTAGAATTGCATTTAAGGAGTTAAGTGGGGACAGTTTTATTGATGTTAATGTTTTAATTTAGTCCTTTTTGATACTAGTTGATTAATTATCTGATAATGGTTTGAGTCATTTTATTCTATAATCCAACTTCCAATCATCATACACCAGTTTTCAATTGGTTTTCACATTTATTCAACAAAGGAGTCAATTCATCACTAGATGATAATTCAATACTTTATTCCTCACGTGACAAATGCCGAGCATAAATTGTTGACTTTGTACTATTTGTGCAAGTTTATATTTGAAACTACTTTTTGAACTCTTCTATATTCCAACAAACTGAAAAATCTGCGTCAATAAATGAAAAAAAAATGTTATTTTGACGAAATAAAGGAAGGAACTTTATTGTGGTCAAAGAAAGGATGACTATATTTAAGAGTTACCTTCAGTTTCTAGCTTATTGTTACCCCATTTTGTTTAATTATTCTACCTGTGGTTCATGGCATCATGTTTTCAGTGCCATTTTGCTTCTTCAAACATGCATGAAAACATGCTTGTAGAAAGAAATCACCAATTTCAGTCAAAGAGCATTCTGATGAATATTTTTTCTAAAAGAAATTTGTTGACAAAATTATTTTCAGTGAAATGACAGAAAGCAACTGAAACAATTTATCTTTCATCTTCAACAGCTGCTGAATGGTTTTGCTAAAATAGCCACGAGCTTCAAATTAACTCTTCATTTTACTTTACGAGAATCATGTTTCAAAAATTAGATTCATTGAAGCATTTGTCAAGAATATCCAATTAAATAATTAAATTAAGCTAAATTTTGACATTTTATAGGTAAACATCAACATAATTTCATATTTCCGAATTATATATAATATTTATATATATCCGAATTATATATAATACGAATATCTCTCAATATTCTTTTTACCATCATAACAGACAGAATTCCAAAACTAATTTTGGAAGAAAAATTGTATATGCTTTAATCTATTGTTGGAGCTAGTAAACGTCGATATATAGTGAAATTATTTAATCATTTGCTTAAATATTGTATTGGAATATTTTATTCTAATTTATAACATTACATAATTACAACATGCATAATATTCATGAAGTCTTGTCCTTAGTTTGTACATTGTACTCTAAATAATATTCTATAAATTATATATTAAAGTGTAACTCATTCATAAGTTTGTAAACTTGCCAGAATTATTAAAACTCATTTTATATTAATCGTAAATACTCCAAATACAAATGAATAATATATTAGACATAATAACTACTATTTAACTTTCATACCATATATGAAAGCCCTTATTCATAAGTACCATATACAAATTTCAACTTTACAACATTTATTTCTTGTAATATTAGATAATTTGTTACTAATGACCGAAATCATGTTTCTAAATTAAGAACTATTCTCCCAAGAGCGATTCAAATGCAAATTAAGAAAAGCAATTCACGTGGACTTTAATGATTTTCTTTGATGCATTCAACATTGTATTTTAAATGACGCATGGGCAGAAGCTAGCTCCATATAGCTTGTTTGTGACGTCAGTCTACTAATTGCTTGCAACTTGTGGTTTCCAATTAGCTATCTCTCCCTCTCAATTAGCATAGTTGGCTGAATTCTATTTTCTGCCGCAACCTCGGATAGATAATTCACAACTGATTTGACTTCGTTTTGCAAAATGGCTTTGTCTGCTAAATTCCCTAAAGATTAGAGTTTAATACTTTGGGGTCCAATTTTTTTAATGATTCATTACCTTTATATAGTTTTCAATAAGAATCAACAAAGATCAATAAGAATAAGACACTTTTTGAAACAAATTTGCACGTTAATTTATTGACGGAATTAATTGATATAAGTATCATATAATGATTTTGGCTGGTTCTTATGTTTGGTGAATTTCTCGGCGATTTCTTTCGTTCTTTTATTAACACGAACATTTCAAGACTTTACAGTAATCTGATACATCAGAAATATTTGCACCTAAATTTTATAAGCCGTAATTATTTAGTCTAATTGTTTCATAATCATTTTGGAAATTTACCAAAAACAAAAAATTTATTTTCAGCAAATTTTTCAGCGATTTCATCCTTCTTCTGATGTGTCACGGACATTTCACAACTTTAAAATAATCTGTTATAACAGAAATATTTACACATAAATTTTATGGTGGAATTATTTAGTATAAGTATCATAATCATTTTGGAGTTTTTATTTTCACAGTAAATTTTCCAGCTATGTCTCCTGTTCACAGAATTTTTCTGTTGTTACAGGGTCATTTCATAATATTAAAATGATACGGTACATACGAAATCTTTCCTCATAAATTTTAAGACAGTACTATTTAGTTTAAGGATCATATAATTATTTGACAAGCTTTTATTTTGTAAGTATTTGGCGATTTTTTATGTTCTCTTGCATTTTTTGTTATAAACAGGACATTTCACAACTTTAGAATGATTTGGTATATTATGATGGAATTATTTATTTTAAACATCATATAATTTTTTTGGCAAGTTTTTATTTTTTATAAATTTTTCAGTGATTTCATTTGTTCTCCTTTTAATTCGAACATATCATAACTTTAGAATCATTCAGAGTATTTGAAGTTTTCAAATGAAATTTCTTTATCGATTTTAAAAGTTCATTTTTTATTTCGGATATTTTTATTGAATGAGTTTATTTTTTCAATATAATAATAAATACTTGTACTAATATATAAAGCAATTGTACAATTATAAACATTAGAAATTTTAATTTATTGTTCGAATTTTGTGTTTACAGTTATTCATTTTTGTTTGTTCCCGAATTTGAATTTCTTCTATTGCTCTTATTATAAATATTAATATTTTGAAAATTTAGTAATGTTTTCACTGTTAATCACCATTATTGATTTATTTATATATTTATAACTGTTTTTTTTTTCAAATAAATTTATATATATTACTAATGATCAAATAATCTTATTGACATTTAATTTAGTCGCTAACAAAATCGATGTAAAAGGAGTGTATAATTACACATAATTAACTTATTAATATAATGTCAGAAAAGAAAATTTATAAAATTGATAAACAATTTTAATCAAATAAAAATATAACTAAACAACTGGAAAAGTAAATAAAAGAAATAGTTTTATGATAATAGAATTTTTATGAAAAGAATCCACAAGAATTAGAAATCATGATTATGAGCATAAAATTGTACTCTGAGAAGTCTGAATTATTCAAACAAGTATATAATTTCATAATTCAAAAATCATTAAAACAAACATAAAAATAAATTTCATTTCTAAATTATGATTATCATCAGTGCTGACATATTTAACAACTCCTTACACTTTTGCATAAAAATAATAATCTAATGCTCTCATAAACTGGTTTCATTAAACGTAGTTAATATTTTTTTTTTTTTTGGTTTTAATGATTTGAAAGAAAATTTTAATTGTAGTATTGTTATTCAAAATTGTAATACATCATATTATTGCAATTTAATTTTAAAGTTTAAATTATATAGCTTTTATAAAACATACTTAATATTTTTTTTAAAGTGAGGAAACTTTAAAGGAAATTTTTTTTATTGTTATAAAAAAAATATACGAATCTTTAAACTTTTCAATCTATTTTGAATGAATGCTGAAAAACGCTTTGCTAGTTTGGCTTTGTTTCTTTGAATTAGCATGTATTTTAACATTTCGAAAATCGGGAGAATTTTTCTTTACTTGCTTGCATTACTTTATAATAATTTATCATTGAAACCTGAATTCAGCTAAACCTGCATTATATGCATTACATAAAATAATTTTGATCTACTTGGTTATTTAATAGCGATAATTTTTTTATATTAAATATGATTAAAAACCTTTCTTAAGGAATAACTAAATTTGATGCTTTTTGAAATATTAAACTTTACTTACCGGAAAAATTTTATGTTAATACATTTTTTATCCGTTACTGCGTTATTTTATTAACAATTGCAAATTTGAACAAAATACATATATAGAGAATGTGAATTAATAATAGCAATTGAAATATAATAAATTGAATTTTTTTTCAAGACTTTTATACCCAAGTGTTTATTATTTAATCATCGAAGCATTAAACGAATAACAATAATAAACAAATAAGTCAACTGGACAAGTGCCAAGAATAAGAACTTTATCACAGAATTAAATATAATTTCCTGCAAATATAAAGCATTTCTAAAATAATTGAAGAGTTTTCCAGATTGAAAAATTCTCGAAGCCATCTTGAATAAGTAATGGCGTTTTCTTCTTGACATTTATAGCGTCATATGTTCTGGAAGAGGCTCTGCTCTAGATTTTTGTAATGGATGACCACTCAGTGCTGCTTTCAAGAATACGATCTTAAGAAGAAGAAAGAGAAGCCCATGGCATTCCAATACATTCCTTTTTGGTATGATAGATACTATGTTGTGCAACTGAGATACATACAATATAGCACCATGTTTTTTATAATTTTAACTAGAACTAAAAGAAAAATATTTTATATATTACATTAGTTATCTCTGGATACATGAAATAACTAAAACTCTGGGTCACTATAAATGTCTTTGCTTGAGGTGGGAATTGAATTCACGAACTATTGAGTTGATGATCATAGAGCTAAAACAAAGATTAGGTTTTAATGATATGAATATGCTTTAGTACAAATGGATCAGGATTGGTTAATTCCCACGAATAAATATATTTTTAAATAAAATAAATAAAAAGTGTATTTAATTTGACTAGTGAGACAGAAGATTTTGATTATTTATATTGAAATTGTGCACATACAATGAAGTATAGTTTAATTAAAACCAGATAATTGAAAAATTTAGTTTGTTCAATCAATAAATGCTGTTTAAAAATAAATGTATATATACACTAATCACCACAGCTTTTAGGATATATAATATATACCCACAAATATAGATACAGAATATTTACATGCAAAAAAGATGATAAGTAATTCAATTTATAGAATAATTTTTAGTATTATTTTAAATCTATACCAGTTAAAGTAATTCAAGTGATTTTTTGACTTTCTATAATAAATTATTTTGCCTCAAAAATTAAAAGATTTTAAGGTTAAGAATAAAACATCTTAATTTCTAGATAAATTTATTTAAAAACAAAATTTTGTCAACAGAAGTAGGACATGTGCTGCTTTAATAACCATTAACAACTTTTAATTTTTTTTTTCGTAATCTAAAAACATTTTTTGTTACATATTTACAACTAAAAATTAGAATTCCTTTTTAAGAAAATGGCAAGACATTAGAACAAAATGGCTCATATGAAGCTTTTAAATGACTTACACATAACAAACTAAATTGTAACATTTTTTTTCTATTTTGAAACAGAATTTTCCGTGAAAAAAAAAGTTCCTTTTAAAACCAAAAAGAAATTCAATTTATCATTTCGTTTAACTTTCTGTTCTGAGTGCGTCAAAACTAACCAAACCTTTCTGTTGGGATAATGCAGAGGGGGAAACAGGAGCGGTGAGCAAATTTATTTTAGAAACAACCCCAGGTGAAGGGAAAGCAAAATACAATTTATGCAAGATTATGTTGCGCTTTGCTCTGTTTGTTTTCAAAACTAAAAAAGCAAAACAAAGATCGGGAAACAGGAAGAGGAAATATTTCATTTAAATATTTAGGAAGAAAAAAAGTTTTCTTAAAGAAAATTGTTCTTTGTTTAAGATGTTCGACTTTTGATGTGTTGAAAGCTTCAATAACGTACTCGTTTGGGAAAAATTCTTTATTAAAATATTTAGGTAAAATTCTTACAAAGCATATTTTTATATATATAAGTACCGATTCTGTAAAAATCTCATTTTAAAAGTTATTATTATTATTATATATATATATATATATATATATATATATATATATATATATATATATATATATATAGTAAGAAGCATTCTAAAATTATTATTTATTTTAGGATGTAATTTTGAGAAATCTGTTTGGATTATGGCTATTTTTTGTAATTGTCCGATACACATAAAGTATTTACATTTTTTCAAATTCAGTAATATTTTGTGCACTCTAAGGATATCTTTATATTATTTCTTCATAAGTAGCTGATGTACTTCGTTGCCACAATCATACAGAAAATTGCTCGTCTAAATCAGCAGACAAATTTTTTGCATGAAGGGGATATTATATATATATATATATATATATATATATATATATATATATATATA